>PVJL010000597.1:20460-139486 GCA_004026885.1 Lyroderma lyra | reverse complement strand
CTTCCATAACTAGGGCAGAATCTGCAGCTCAAACAAAACAAAAACAATGACAATTTTAATCCCAAGGAAAACAAAAACCTTTGCAAAAACAAAACATAAAAATAATCAGTATCTATTTGGCTCAACTATGTATAGTATTCACAAAATCCTATTAATTTAAATACTGAATATTGATCCATCCAAAATTCTGAAATGGCTATATCAATGAATGGGGATCAGGTAATAAGCGTATGTTGAGGGTGGGGAATGCCTATAGTGGTGAAAGAGCTAAATCCTTATGTTCAATAGTGACAGGGCACTAGATAATGCCTAAAGCTAAGAAAGAACTGTCTAAGTACGGTATTTAACTATATGGAGGCAAAACTCTAATTAAATGGTTGTTGCCTCTAGGGGAGGATGTGGGAACAGGGTACTATGATGCATGGAAAGGAAGTCATTAATGGTAACCTTTAGTTGAGCACTTTCTGCACATGCCAGACATCTTACTAGGTACTTTGTACTAGAATCCTCACTACGACCCTGGTAGGGTTTTACAACTACGGAGGTCTGAAAACTTAAGTAAATTGCCCTAGGTCAGGGGTGTCCAAACCTTTGGCTTCCCTGGGCCACGATGGAAGAACTGTCTTGAACCACACATAAAATACACTAATGATAGCTGATGAGCTAAAAAAAAAAAAAAAAAAAAAAGTCTGTGCATAATATTTGTAATGATTTAAGAAAGTTCACAAATTTGTGCTGGGCCACACTCATAGTTGTCTTGGGCCACAGGTTGGCAAGCTTGCCCCAAGTCAACACCTCAAGTGAAAGAACCGAGGCTATGATTAGCATCTGGACTTCTTCCACACTATTCTGTCACTATCAAATTATCAAATTCAACCAAGGTGATTCCCTCTCCAAGGGGCCTACTAATGCCCCTCTTCAGGAAAGTAGCAACTTGGAATAAAATCTGGCATGCCTCAGGTTTTCAGGGGAGAAGCAGGTGTGTATTTTCTTTACCTGCCTTTGGCTGCCTACGTAAGTCCCAAGATCCTCTGGATAGATGTATCCTCACACACATTCTGAAGATGTTGTCTTTCTTGCTATAGGCCAGAGGCATTGATGTACAGCAGGTTTCCTTAGTCATCAATTATGACCTTCCCACCAACAGGGAAAACTATATCCACAGAATTGGTCGTGGTGGATGTTTTGGCCGTAAAGGTGTGGCTATTAACATGGTGACAGAAGAAGACAAGAGGACTCTTAGAGATATTGAGACCTTCTACAACACCTCCATTGAGGAGATGCCTCTCAATGTTGCCGAACTCATCTGAGAGGGGCTGGCCTGCCACCTTTCCCCAGCCCCAGGGTTCAGTCCTTGGGGGGCTGAGGAGCAGGAGGGGGGAGGGAAGGGAGCCAAGGGATGGACATCTTGTCAATTTTTTTCTTTTTTTTTTTTCTTTGAATAAATGTCATTTTTTGAGGCAAAAAAAAAAAAAAATTAAATTATCAAATTCACCTAGGCTCAGGGTTGGACATTCAATAAATGCTAGCAGCTGTTACTTCTCTTATTGCATCTTAAAGGCCAGAACACCTGGCATAGGTGAGTAGGAACTTAGCCCTCAGGCACTGAGTAAGGCAGCTCCCCACATACCCACCAGATACCCAATGCTATGGCAACCCGGGGCTGTAGTACAGCCACTAGCACTTGGAATGGAAGAAGGGACAGCTGAAATGCTGAGGACACCTGAACAATCAAAGGCATGTGGTGCTAGAAAGAACAAGTCAGGTAGGCTCAAACCTAAGGGCACAAAAATCACAAAAATGGCACAGTGGGAAAGCCAAGTGCTTACCACTAGGAACAAGAAACACAGAATGGCTATTTGTATCCTTATTTACCTAGTGGGTATTAAAATATTTGAGCAGTTGAATATAGGGCTTGCACATCTACTTTGATTGGATGACCATTTAATTATCAAAAATTTACATAAAAACCTGAACTTCTGGCTTCCCAACTAATCTGAAATTCTCCTGGAGCCGACATAGCTAAGATGTGAATGGCCCCTTTAGACAGGGTACCTGCCTGGCCTCTGCCCTTGACTCCTGGTGTAGATGTACAGTAGGCTATGGAGTATCTGGGTGCCCATTCACCCCTAAGACCAAGTCTTCCAGGAAGCCTTCGTCCCAGCTGATCCCATGCAAGTAGGTCCAAGTATTTGGGTTCACCTACAGAAAACAAAGGACTAAGAAGTGGCTTGTGGCTATTTGACAGCCATGCAGTGAAGGCCCCTCTCCATGAGGGACCACCATTCACAGGGAGTTACTCTCATGTCCCATTCTGATCCATTCCACACACCCAATCCCAAAGATTCTGAAAGACAGGACTCTTCTCAGTCATTGTTGAATTCCCAGCACACAGCACAGGACCTAACATTCAACAGGTACTCAGTAAATTCATACTTAATACCAGAAAAGCCCAAAGGCCCCCAAACTGCTGTTGCCTCAAGGTGCAACTCAAACCTTTCATTTGTAAGCTTCCATTCAATGTCTCCCTCGACTCCAGGCTGAAAAACCACTGTGGAGTTTCCGAGGGTTGGGAGGGGGGCCTGCCCACACAGCTGACAGTCACTTAATTATGAACGTGAGGATTCATCCAAAAAGGAAGTATTATACTTTCAGAGCCACCACTGACTAGCTAGCAGCGGTACCTTGGACAAGTTAAATGTAACCTCTCTGTGAGTTTCCTCATCCCCAGAGCGGGGATAACAATGGGGTTTCTGTAAAGATCAAATGAGAGAATGCACAAGAAGCATTGGAACCAAATGCACATACAAGAACTCAACAACCAGCAGCTGTTACTTCTCTCATTGCATCCCCACATTGGCCTTAAGACATTGGTATCATCCCCATTGAAAGAGGGACCCGAACCAGGTCCGTCTCCCCTGAGCTGGGTTCCACCGAGACCCCGTGCCACCCCTCCCCACCGCTGGCCTGCGGGGCACAGGTGGCCTCCCGGGGTTAGCCTTGTCGTCCATCCTGGAGCAAAGAGGACAAGACCCTTATCCTCCGCTCCTCCACCTCAGCCTACAGGGCGTGGCCCTGCTACCTCTTCTCGCTGTGGAACCCGGAGCAAGCTCCTCCTCAGTCTCCTTGCCTGAAAAATGGGGGCAACAGTACCACCCTCAGGAGGCCAACCACAGGATTAAGCGCAGCCCCAGGTCTCCACGTTACTAGCAGGTTTGTTACAATCACCTGGGGCGGCCTCACACGGCTAGGACTGACCTGGCGCCCTCGCCCAGCTCCCCATGCGTGTTGTAGTTCACCGTCATGACCTTTACCGACTCCTTGAACACCACATCCCCCTGGCCCAGGTACTGCAGGGTGCGGCGGATTGGGAAGCGGCCCTTCATGGGCATGGTGGCGGTGGCCGGCCGCGAGGTGAGCGGCGAGGAAAGACGAGACCACCACAGGCGGTAGCCGGAGGAACTTCGGACGCTTCTCCACGCAGGTTCCACTTCCCGCGCAGACTCACAGGAGGTGCCTCCCGGCGGGCAGCGCGGGTTCTGCCGAGCAGTCTGGAACTTGTAGTCCTGGCTGGCGGTGCTTTGAGACGGGGATTGGTACATCTTCGCTTTAGAGCACCTTCCACCTGAAATGTTTTCACGCTCTGTATATTCCCTTTCCTCGCCACATAAGGAAAAATATTTTTAAATAGGATCAAACTCAATTATTCAGACAACAAAATTACAGTAGGAAATAAATCAGGCGAACCAGGTTCTGGTACCAAGTCAGCTAGTAACTTTATCTTTTTTTCCATCAAAAAAAGTTTATTTTATTTTATTTTTAATTTGCGGGGGTTAGGGGGTATGGGGGTAGTTCCCCGGCTGGGAATCAAACCCAGGCCGCAGCGCTCACAGCGCCAGCGCCGAAGCCTTAAGCCACTACACCAACAGAGAACTCCCAAAAAAAGTTTATTTTAGAGTAAGAACATGTTCTACTATTTTTAAATCCTGGTGCAGTCAAGGTAAGTGGCCTTGGTACAGGGTACAATCAAATAATGATATACTTCAGTGACTTTATACTGAGTCACATCCTTAATATAAAGTTACATTTTACTGTAAAGTTCTTGAGTTTTTAAATTAGAATTTTATAAACTGTTTTTCATAAAGTCTTACATATCACAGTAATTAAGTAGATATAATTTTCTTAACAAAGGTGTTTTTTTTGTTTTGTTTTGTTTTTTTTTGCTTTTTGGTATTTGAGTAGCTCCTGACTGGGAATACGAACCCAGGCCACAGCGCTGACAGCGCCAATGCTGAAGCCTTAAGCCACTACACCATCAGGGAACTCCATACAAAGGTGTCTTGAAAAGTATTGGTACATGGCATTTTGTCTTGCTTTTTATTTTTTTTGTTTTGGTTTTGGTAATTTCAAAGTTTCTTCACATGCCTTCTTGTCCACTGTTTAAATTTTCCTTAACAATTCATCATATAATAGCCAGCCCTGTAAGGTAAACTTTAACTTGTCACTTTAAAGGTCAAGTTTAGGCAGTTTTAGGAGTTGAACAATTCCTCTAGTGTGTAAACTGACTTTTATATTCAAGTGGCAAATTCAGAGCCAATACGCTAATGCAGAGTCTATGATTTGAGCTGGTGTTTTAAATATCATGTTTAAGATGATACTTTTGTCTAAAATTGTTAGACTAAGTATTGGGGGTGGTCTTATACACGGGAGTAACCAGTTGATATTGATTTCTTAATGTTGGGTTAGAAAAGTAAGGGTTGTTTTATACATAGGGGATCTTATACATGGAAAAATATGGTATGTGTTTTAACTCCAAGGTTTTCTGCTGTTTTCTCAGGACCATCTGGATATAAGTTGACAGCTGTCACAGATACAACATTAACTTTATCCAACTGAAGAATTCCTTTGTATTCACAAACTGGGAAAAGCACCTTTAAGATGGTTATTACCACAACTGTTCCTATAATTCCAACCACCCTGACATTCAGAAACATAAAGAATAATGGGAAAGCACTGCTCCAGAACCTACACAGATCTTTTCTGAATGTTTTCATCCATTGACACTTCACCTCATATGAAGATGAACTGCTCACAGGAAAGTTTCAGGTAAATTGCCAGGTAAAGCATCTTAATCTACAGTGATTTCCACATTCCTGATAAGACACTGGCAGATCGTCTGCAATGAACTAACACTTTCTACTTTTGGGGAGAGGTTGCGAAGAGTAAGTAAAATGTCATCATCTCAGGAAATGGAGTACAGCATACTGGTTTCCAAAGGTAGTATGTAGTTTGAATGTCTTGGTATTCCCTGGTTCTTAACTAAAATACCAATTTCAGTAACATTCTTTTGTTGAGCTTGTTTTCCATCAATCTCTACTACCTTTTCTTGAATGTCAATTAGTTGCAAACTGGAACCAGATGTCATAGGCCACTCATAAACTAAAATCCTTATACTGACAATTCCAAAATATTCTTTTTCCTCCAAATTTTCAAGATTTTCATTCTTCACTATCCAAGTCTGGGGTTACACCTTTATTTGCAGGGAAGTCATTTATATATACCTGTCCACTCTCATAGGTTATTTTAAGAATAAACTGTTCTTTAGATACCTCCCCATCATCTTTCAGGGTTGTTACATTAATTCTAATGCTGTCCTTCAGGGCTCAGGGCAGCAGCTTAAGGGGCTCCAGTCTTCAGCCACCTTGCTTGGGGGCAGCACCCTAAGCAAAAGCATCCTGAGCACCCTCCATCTTGGACTGACTGGGCTAGTAATTTTTTATCCAACTTCAAAATAAGTCAGCTTTTCTCTCTCAACTTCTCCAGTTTTAAAATAAAGGGTGTGAATTGTACAATTTCTAACCTTGACAAAAAAACTGATTTGCAAAAAGAAAAAGAAAATTCCTTCCAGGTTTAGACACTTAATAGCTCTTAACCTCAATTTTTTTCATAAGCAAAACATGAATGGGATGCATATCTGAAGTTCTACTGTTACTGATTGGAGAACATTTTCATTCCTCCTTCACTTTTTTCCCCAACTTTAACTTTTTAAAAATTATGGTTGACTTACAGTATTAGCTTCAGATGTCCAACTAGGTATTTATATAATTTAGGAAGTGATCACCTCAATAAATCTAGTACCCATCTGACATCATGTATAATTATTACAAATATTATTGACTATATTCCTTATGCTATACCCTACATCCCCATGACTATTTTGTAACTACCAATCCATACTTTTTTTTTTTGCTTTTTTTTGGTATGTGGGTAGCTCCCTGACTGGGAATCGAACCCAGGCCGCAGTGCTGACAGCGCCAGCGTCGAAGCCTTAAGCCACTACACCATCAGGGAACTCCCCCAATCCATACTTCTTAATCCCGTCACCCTTTTTTCACCCATTCCCCGCACCTTTCTCCCATCTGGCAATCATCAAAATGTTCTCTGTATCTATTTGTTTCTGTTTTTTGTGTTAATTTGTTTTGTTCTTTTGATGTCACTTCACATATAAGTGAAATCATATGGTATTTGTCATTCTCTATCTGACTTACTCCACTCAGCACAATACCCTCTAGGTCTATCCATGTTGTTGCAGATAGCAAGATTTCATTCTTTTTATGACTGAGTAATATTCCACTGTATATATGTACCACCTCTTCTTATCCATTCAAACATCGATGGACACAGGTTGCCTCCATATCTTGGCTAATGTAAATAATGGGGCAATAAACATATGGATGCACATGCCCCTTCAAAGTAGCATTTTTGGGTTTCTTTGGATAAATACCCAGAAGTGAGATCACTGGGTCCTTCTTTGTCTCTTATTACAGCCTTTGTTTTAAAGTCTATTTTGTGTGGTGTAAGTAGTGCTATCCCAGCTTTTTTGTTTGTTTCCATTTTAATAAAATATCTTTTTCCATCCTTTTAGTCTATATGTGTTTTCTTATCTAAAGTGAATATTTTTATAGGCAGCACATGTAAAAGTCTGTTTTCTTATCTATTCAGCAATCTATGTCTTTTGATTGGAGCATTTAATCCATTTACATTTCAAGTAATTGTTGGTAGATATGTAGTTTTGCCATTTTATTATTCATATTTTTATCTTTTTTCTTTTTCTTAAAGAAGTCCCTTTAATATTTCTTTTTTTTTAAAGTACAATTTTATGTTGGCATTTTATTTATTTATTTATTTATTTATTTATTTATTTTTATTTTTATTTTTATTTTTTTTATGTGGGTAGTTCCCTGGCTGGGAATCGAACCCAGGCCGCAGTGTTGACAGTGCTGAAGTCTAGCCACTACACCACTGGGGAACTCCCCCCTTTAATATTTTCTTATAATACTAGTTTGGTGATGAACTCCTTTTAGCTTTTTCTTGTCTGGGAAGCTCTTTATCTGTCCTTCAATTCTAAATGGTAACTTCACTTGATAGAATAATTTTGGTTTTAGGTCTTTGCTTTTTGTCACCTTGAATATTTCTTGCTAATCCCTCTGGTCTGCAACATTTCTATTGAGAAATTAGCTGACAGCCTTATAGGAGCTGCCTTGTAAGTAACTAACTGCTCTTCTCTTGCTGCTTTTAAGATTCTTTGTCTTTAACATTTGGCATTTTAATTATGGTGTGTCTTGGTGTGGGCCTCTTGGGTTCATTTTGTTTTGCACTCTCTGTGCTTCCTGGGCCTATATGCCTATTTCCTTCACCAGGTTAGTAAAGTTTTTGTCATTATTCTTTCAAATAGGTTTTCAATTCCTTGCTCTCTTTCTTCTCCTTCTGGTATCACAATGATGCAAATGTTGGTATGCTTGATGTTATTCCAGAGGCCTCTTAAACTTTGTATACTTTTTTCTTTTTGCTGTTCCCATTGGGTATTTTCTGCTACCTTAGCTTCGAAAGTGCTGATTCGAACTTCTGCTTCATTTAATCCACTGTTGATTCCCTGTAATGTGTTCTTTATTTCAGTTATTATATTCTTTATAGCTGACTCGTTCTTTTTTATGTTTCCTATCTTTTTGTTAGGTTCTCACTGAGATCACTCAGTACCCTTATAACCACTGTTTTAAACTCTGCATCTGGTAGATTATTTGTCTCCATTTTATTTAGTTCTCTTTCTGAAGCTTTGTTGTGTTCTCTCATTTGAGACATGTCTTTTGTCTCCCCATTTTGGCTGTCTCCCTGCATTTGTTTCTATGTATTAATTAGAGATGTTCTGTCTCCCAATCTTGGTAGAGTGACCTAATGTAGTAGATGTCCTGTGGGACCCAGTGGCCGAGTCTCCCTGATTACCTAAGCTGGGTGTCGCAGGTGTGTCCCCTGGGTGGGTTGGTTTGCCCTCCTGTTGTAGTTGAGCCTTGATTGCTATTTGCACAGTCAGTGGGAGGGAATGCCCCTCAGGCTGATTGGTTGTGAGGACTGGCTGTGATTACAGTGAGGGAGCTGTTGTGCAGGGGCTGACCCTATAGGGCCAGATACAATTTAGTAGGGCTCTGGTGCCTGCCCAGTCTATTCTTTGGGTGTGTTGTCCTTGGAGTGGCCTGGTGGTGCTCCCATGCTGTCCAAAGATGGCTACCAGGCGTGCCACCTCCAAGGCTTCCTGGGAGGGGCCTCACTGCATGCCAAGTTCAGCTGCCACTTATGCCCTGTCCAGGGCCACCTGGCATGAGCCACAAAGCAATCCACAGATGGCCACTGCTCAGACTGGGCTTGGAGGTGCCTAGGAGAAACTAAGATGCAAACTGAGGCCTGCTGTTGCTAGTGCTGTGCTTGGGACTGTATAGCAAGAGGTATGGGGTATGGCAAGGTCAGACACTGGTTGTGAACCTCTGAGAAATTTTAGGAAATTGCAGCATGAGCCAAGACAGACCATTTGTATGGAAAAACCACTGGAAGTGATTTGGGTGGGTTCTCGAGTGGGATGAACAGTGTTAGCCAGATGGATGGAAACTCAGCTATGGCAGCTGTCTATGTCTGCATGCAGCGAGTGGGGTGGGTTCAACAAAGTAATAATGGCTTCCTTAAGCACTTCCATCTGGGAGAAAGTTGCCTCTCCAGTCCTTGCCCCAAAGCCACACAATTCAGTTCTTCCCAGTATGTCCCTGGTGCCTTCTGAGTTGCTGCCCCAGCACTGGAGCTCAGAGTGTTTGTCAATAAGTCTGTGCCCAAGCCCTTCAAGAGGAATGCCCGGGATTCTGTCTCACTCAGCCACAGTATCCACTGGTTTTCACAGCTAGTTATGGGGAGTTCTCTTCCTGGCAGTGGAACCCTGGATTGGGGAGCCTGATGTGGGGCTGGGTACCCTTACTCCTTGTGGGGGACCTCTGCAGCTGAGATATCCCTCTTGATTTTTAACTGCTATACACAGATGTGGGACCAGCCCATTCCATGTCTCTGCCCCTTACCAATCTTGAAGTGGCTTCTTCTGTATGGCCTTAGTTGTAGGACTTGGGTTCAGCCAGACTTCAGGCAATTTTCAATTACGTTTTTTTCTGTAGTTTTGATGTGGTCGTGAAAGAATATAAGCATAGCATTTACGTACTCTGCAATCTTGACCAGAAATCTCTCCTTCACTTTTGCCAGATATAGGACTCTGAGTTTTTTTGTTTTTGTTTTTACAAAGATCATTCTTCCCTTTCCCCTGCCAGAGCCACAAAACACCTTTATTACATGGGTTAAGATAGGAGGGAGGAGGATTTATTTGCCTTTCTGGGCCTTGATTTTTCCTTAAGATAGAACTCCAGCTCCACTAGCATCTGTTCAGCAATACTTGCCTGGTCTTGAAGTGATGCATGCAACAAGTTTGCCCTGCTGGAACTACTCCTCTAGAAGACTGCTGATTTTGGCACTTTTTCCTTTCATCGTATTTCTTCTGAATTTTCTTTGATCATTTTTTGTTTAAAATCTCTCCCTCCTCAGGAGTCAGGTTGCAGTCCAGGGACAGTGCATAGTGGGACTCAAACCACTTTCAGTACAGTGTGCTGCCAATGAGCATGATGCAGTCCTTTACTAGGGTCTTGGTGAGGACCAGCTCACTGTTGGATGCATTGTAGGCAACATCAGTAATTCCTGTTTTGTGTGTACAACACTTGGAGGCCCATGAGAAGTTCCCCACATCCAGCCTCAACACATGGTACTTCTTGTTGTCTCTGCACACATGGACTGGTGTATGCAGTGAGGGCCAATCTTATTGTTGGCAGCAGGGAGACCCAGCTCATGTTTTTGCTTCTTGTGGCAGGGCTTTCTCTTACCCCCGGTCTTGTGGTGCTGGTGCCAGTTATCCCAAAAGATGGGGATGGCTCAGTACCAACTGGAAAGAGCCAGGGGATCTTTGTCAGCTTTTATTTGTGAGAACCTGGAGGGGTTCCTGGAGGTAAAACTCATCAAAGTATGGGATCTCCCTTAGGCTGTGGCCCCAGGAGTACTCCACAGCAATTCATCAAGTGTTCCTACCAACTTTTTGGTTCCCGTGGCTTTGCTTCAGGTGAGCAGATCTCAGCTGTGACTGGATTCACCTCTCCCTAGATTTAAAAGTCATTAATTTTCAGTTTGTACAGCTTTTTCTTATTGTAAGGACAGGAGTGACTTCCAAACTCTTTGCCTGAGCTAAAACCAGAAGTCCTTTCTGAAGTATTTTTAAAACTGTGCTAGGCTACTGAAGAGTTTTAGGCAGAAGAGCTTCTGATCTTAAAGTCCAGAAGATGAAATACCCAATCCTGTGTTAGAAACAGGAGTGTCCACATACAAAGCAGGCCAGGGCAGCTTCCGTTTGGGAGCTAGAATCCCAGCAGTGTAACCCTGAGCCTGCTTAATCTCACCACACTCACTTTTTCATCTGTAAACTGGGGTTGTTGGGAAGACTAAATGAGATAATTCATATGCCTAATACTTAGCATTCTGTCTGACGTACAGTGAGCACTAAACAATATCTCCTTCTGATTTAGTAATCTACATAGGTCCTGGCAAGGTCTGTTTCAAAGGCTCACATGGTCAATACCAGAAACTCAGCAGCCCCCAACCTCTTTCCCCACTCCCATTTCTGCCACCTTTGGGCCAGACACAATGCTTGAGCACTCCCACTTGTACCTGACCCATATCAAACCCTCCTTGCTACTTAGGGCAAAATGGATCAGATGACCAGGCTTTAAATCCTCATTCCACCATTGACTAGCTGTGTGGCTCCAACCAGGCTAACCTCTTTCAGCCTGCTTCTTCGTCTGTCGGATGAATACCCAAGTAATTACCTTACAGGCCTGTTGGTAGAGCTAAAAGTGCAGCAGTGCCTGGCACAAACGGCAGCTGATAGGTTCTTCAGCCTTGCTGGGCTTGTTTCTTCTAGTGTGAAATGAAGATAATAGCATTGCAAATGCTTTTAAACTATGCTTGTGTAAAACGCTTCATTTAATCAACACTGCAGGACTAACTGTGGATAAGGGCAGAACTGGAATGCACATTTATCCCAATAAGAGTCCAGTGACCTTAATTCTGTGTAGAGGCCTAAGCAGACAGTAACACAGAAGCTGAGGCTATCTTCTGATACTCAAGTCATTAAGAAAGGGGAGAAAGGATGTTATCTGGTGACTCTCACAACACGTGTGCACACATACATACACATCTGTTATTTTATTTTTTAAAAAAGGTTCCAATACAAGGTCCCAGAGTAGTGCATGCAAATCAATGATCCTTAAACTGCCCATCATTGTCATATGACCAGCACAGTCTGCTACCACAGTCTGTGACCAGCTTCTCACTTTGTCCAACCTATCACATGACTCATGAAGACTTAGGTATATTTTATATCTGAACAGCAAAGACCCATTGAGCTGCAAGTATAATGAGTGTCATTAGTGTGTTAGGGAAAAACACAAACAGGCATAAAAGGGAAAAGCCAACTTCATTTGATGCCTGAATCCCCAAAGTCTCTTC
Source organism: Lyroderma lyra (assembly GCA_004026885.1). NCBI lineage: Eukaryota > Metazoa > Chordata > Mammalia > Chiroptera > Megadermatidae > Lyroderma > Lyroderma lyra. The sequence goes on along the minus strand of PVJL010000597.1, from coordinate 127,573 downwards.
CACGTATGATCTATGTCTAGGGAGATCTGCCAACACCGTACCAAGAACATGCTCATTTTCCAATGAGAAGGTATCAGTTGCCTTGAAGGACTACAGGAAGAGTGAAATATTCACATGAGGTAAGAATTTGAAGTGGTTGCAATTCACAGGCCATCTTTTCCCTGACATTAACCCATCTCTGTAAATCCAACTTTGTGTCTGTGTGAATTCTGGGGAATGGTACTGCTGAGGGATAGAGAACTCTAAGTCCTATCATGTCTAAGATTATGGGAGAGTATGGCTGTGGAAGAATTAAATGGAAGAAATCATGGAAGAGTATGGCCATGGAAAAAGTCAATCACATCAGAGGGTTTTAATTTGGTTTAGACTATTTGGTGATTTTTTTTTTAATTGTTTCTTGTCTGTGTGGTTCTCAATGCTCTTAGTTACTTACAGATTCCTACCTGTGGTTGACTTCAGGGAAATGGTACGTTTAGTTGAACTAGTCTTAATTGAAACCAAAAGCTAATTAAAAGAGATATATTCTCATAAGAAAAATAATTATGATGAAAAGCAGCATTTAGCTTCTGGAACTACCTGCTTTTTGAGCCGAGAGCTTCCTCCTCTTCAGTCAGAGAGAAATGAAAGACTGAGCAGAGAGGAGCATGCAGCCATCCATGACACCCTGCAGAATTACAACATGAAGGGCATGGACCTAGAGGAAGAAAAGACACTTGTACCAGACATTTTATAAAGATGCCTGATTGGCAACTTCTCAAAACTACCGTGACAATCAGCAAGGTTGGCAACTGGCTCATGTTAGTATCCCTCTCACATATCTTTGTGAACAGAACCCAAATGTAAAGGGTCCTCCACATACCCTCTGCCAATTCCCCACTCCCACACCCCTAACAGGACCTTTTCATTCAGCTCAGAGATCCAGCAGGTGCTAAAGAACTGAATAGTGTCAACACAAATAAAGATTACTTTTACATCACGATGTCTTTCAAACATTCCCAAGATCAACAGGGGTCTTCCCAGAATGTAACAAAATGAATTTTAGCCCTCACACCAACCAGTAAACAGTGAGAGTGTGACCCACTTAGTTAAAGGGTATAAAGTGACCAGTGGTCGGTTATTGTTCATTAATTAACAAGTGTAATTGTAGCAACTCTTGCCAGAGCGGAGCACACTTGGGTATCATGATGTCAGATGTCAGTAAGGGTCATGTTCCTATAAACCAAAGCACCAGAACTAAATTAATAATTTCCCTTTTTGTCCTTAATTGGTGAAGAGTTCAAGTACTATGGTGATACCAAAATGGTCTGGGTTGTGCCTCTTCAAACACTTCAGTTTCTTTTCTTTTTTTTTTCTTTCTTTCTTTTTTTTTTCTTTTGGTAGCTCCCTGGCTGGGAATCGAACCCAGGCCGTGGCGTTGAGAGTGCCAAAGCCTGGCCACTACACCACCAGGGAGCCCCATACATTTCAGTTTCTTAATGCTAAACAGGGAAGAAAATAGCTCACCGGTGCCCCAGGTCAGGATAGGATGAACCAAAAGGCTGAGCTGATCAACTAGCCTTGGAGATTATTTTGATTTATCTTCAGGCTTAGGGAAGCTTCCCACTCTCCTGACAGTGTTCCACAGAAGCCTCCTGATCACCAATTCCTAAATTGTAGACTGGGTCCTCTGAACAATTCCATGTCCGAGTGATTTTGCCAAAGCTCTAGAGGCTTCTCTGGGGACAGACAATTGGGCAGCAGTCATTCAGTTCCAACAGAGCAACATTTGGGTGGAGACTCTTCTCCCAAACACTACTACCTCTATCGACCATAGAGTTAACCACCCCTATTTTCTAAAAACCTCATGATCAGACTCACAGTGCTACCCCAGCACTGGGAGTTTAACTTCCTAACAGAGACAAACAAGCACTTAAACAGAGGGAAACAGACCCGAATGAAACCTCATCCCTGTTATTCCCTCTTAAAATGAGGTGCTGGGCTCTCCTGGGTCTACACTAGTGCCTTCCTCCCAATACCTCCCTCTTCCATCGCACAGGCAGGATATACCCAGAAGGGCAGAGGAAGCCCCAAAGCTTCTGCCAGAGCAAAGTAAGGTTTAAAGACATCCATCTTGTCCATCTTGGCTAAAGGAAGGGCCCTATATAAGGATGCCCTATAATACTGCATAATGACCAAAGACTAGGCAAGAGCAGATGGACCCCAGAAGTGCACAATAGCCATTTCTGTATTGGGCCCAAAAGCTGCATTTAGTTACATATTTCAGTAGTGAAAATTTAAAGTACCCTAAAGGGAGAGCCCAATTAAAAAAAAAAAAAAAAACAGGAAAAATAAAACCAGCAAATGAATGCTGACTTTTCCTGTTCTAGTTCCCATTTTCTTATTCAACTGTAGTGGAAAAACTGCCAAATGCACAGCATGGAATAGCAAATTTCATCCCCTAACCTGTGAGCATTTTAATTCTTACCCTTCCTCAATCCCACTAAGCCTCTCTCCTGCTCCACTGGCTCCTGCCAGGCCCCTGCGCACAAAGGTGCCCTGCCTACCCACTGGTCAATCGGTGCCCCCCTTCTGTTTGGCCAGGGTGCGCTTCAGCTCCTTCAGGTTCTCCGTCAGCACCTCCACCTCATCCAGGCGGCCGCACTGCTTGGCATCAAAGATGTATGCCTTGATATTATCGATCTGCTGGAGGAGGAGCTCCTCCTCTATGGGCTCCTCGCCCTCAGGCCCACTGTCGCTGTCCATCTCAAAAGGGTTGGTACAGGTGGTTTCCTCAAAGGGATTGCCAGGAACAGGAGGACTTGAGGGCCTCTGGTGGGGATGCTCATCTTCCTCATCGAAGGGGTTGGGTGCTGGGTTGTCTGAATTAGTGAAGGGATTCCCTTCCGCTGCCTCCTCTTCCTCTTCCTCCTCAAAAGGATTGTAATCTTTGAGGATGCGGGAAGAAGGGCCAAAGGAAGGCTCTGCAGCAGGAGGGCTGGTAGAGCCCTCTGCTGTGGGGCTGGAGAGGTCTTCCTCATCAAAGGGATTTAGTGGGGGGACCTCAAGTTGCTGTGATGTGGTGCTCTTGGGGAAGAATTCCTGGCCAAGGGCTGGGGACCCAGACCACACTATGATGGGCTCGAGAGCTGAGCTGGGTGAAGGAGTCTTGGGAGCTGCACTGCTCCGAACTGGGGAAGAGCCCAGATCCAAAGCATGAGCAAGGTGGATGCTAGGCTCTCTGCGGGGACCCAGCTGAAAAGGCCTGACTTCTTCCAAGTCCAGGGACCAGGTCCGTGATTGCAGGGATGCCGCCTGAAACTGCTCCTTTTCTCGTTCCCACTCACGTTCACGCAGCATTTGCAGCTGTTCCCGCTGGAGGTCCTCCTCCTCAGCCTGCTTCCGGGACAGCTCAATGGCCTTCTCTGTCTGCTGCTGGTCATACTCGTCCTGCAACTGCCGCAGGTTCTCCTGCAGTGTGCGCACCTCATCTGTCCGGCCTGCGGCCTTGGCCTGCCTGATAAATGATGTGATATTGTGGATCTGCTGGAGGAGGGGGTCCAAGTCTTCACTCTGCCCTTGACTTCCTGACAGTGGGAGCCAGCCCTCAGCCTTTCTCAAAGGGGCAGGGCCCCCGCGAAGGGATGCGACCTCCCCATTGGCACGAGATAACAGGTCCTTCCGCCTTTCCTCAAGCCTTCGCTGGGATTCCAGGGCAGCCTGGGAAGACACCAGAGCAAAAGAGAAGAACCCAGTTACAAAGCCAACAGCAACCACACTGTCAGCTGCTCACTGTATTCCCACTATCCCTGTGCCTGGGAGACTCCAGCTGCCCACCTCAGGACTAGGATAGCCAACTGCTAAAATCAAACCATGCTTTTGTTTCAGGGAGAGAAGAGGGACAAACTTTGATTTTTCAACAATGAGATAATGCATAATAGTAAGTTAAAGGATAAAATTTTCTCAGTCTTAGTTTCAAGGACTGTATTTACACTAGAATCTCATACAGTATTAAATACACCTATTATTTTCTGCTTAATACTGCATATTCCAAAGGACTCTACAAAGAACTCCCTGATGTCTGGGTCCTCTGTAACCTGTGCTAGAGAGAGAACTGCTAGTCTCTATGGAATTCTGGACAGGAGAAAACTAGTAGAACCTCTGAAAGAAAAATAGAACTTGCAGAGAAAAACAAACAATTCTGATTTCTATAGATGAGAGCAAGGACAGGACAGAACAGAAGAAAAATAGAAACTAGAAACTAGGGAGAGTGAGAGATTCTGATTTACTACAACCACACAGGAATGCTTGGGAGCCTGCAGAAGCCTCTGTGGTCCAGAGAGCCATAGGAGGAAGCCAGACACCACATCTCTGCGCATCACTCACCTGTCTCTCCAGGATCCGCTTCCTTTCCATCTCCTGCTTCCTTTTCTTTTTCAGTTCCTCAAACTGTTCTTTTGTTGGCAGTGACATCAAACCAAGCAACTTTTCCTATAAGGAGTCACAGACAATTTTACACTTTAACCCTTTTAGGAAAAAAATGAACCTTAAGCACTGTCTTGAGAGTCCATTTAAACTAAGACACTCGAACGCTTGCACAGTCACATTAATTCGCAGAAGCAGGAAAGGACCTAACCTTTATACCAGGCCAGAAAGTCAACTTCCAAATGGGCCTGCCTTTTCCTTAGGAAATGATCAAAACCAGGTATCCCCGTTATTCATTCACAATGAGGCCTTTTCCCTGCCCTCCACATCTGAATTTGTAAGCCTCCATCTGAACCCCATACCTCCCTTCACTGCTTTATGTCTGTCCACAGCACTTTTCAATGTAAGTTATATGAGGGCTGTCCGGAAAGTATCCAGCCACATAACCATTCTTGTTATATTGACAATGGTTGGATTTTTTCTGAACAGCCCTCATATATTTTAGTAGTTTCACATCTACACTCCTCTCCAGAATATGAGTTTTTGAGAACAGGAACATTTGTCTTTTTGCTCATGTCATGACACCCACCACCTACAACATTGCCTGTTATACATAAGCACTCACCAAATGACAGTGGACTATAGTCACTAATTAAAAGAAGAAAGGGCCTAATTCTGTGCAATATAGTATTGGAAAACTAACCCAACAGGACTCAATTAGAGCTCTCTGTCATGGAACCCCAAAGGTGGTTAACTGTGACCCTCACAAGGGGCTTTCTGAGGTAGAAACAGTTCTGATCTCACCACCTAGCTTAAGTCAGCCCTTGAACAATCAACTGTTTCCTTCCAGTCGATGGCCCAGGAAGAGTTCCTTAGGCGTTATACGTACATGTATGCCCATCAGGTAATATTCCTAATGGCAAAAATGTGTATCCATCAAATGCCCAATTAAAGGGGAATGGTTAAATAAAGGATGGTGTATACATTAAAACAGTATTCTGTAGCCATTCAAATGAGAACTATTTGAGGACTATGCAAAAAAGCACTTATGATATAAAATTCAGTAATAAAAAGAAAAGACATAGATTTGCAAATATACACTAATTATAACCACTTTATATAACAAATGCAAACGGAAAAAAAAAGAAGAAGAAAATACACCAGAAAGATGCATGATGGTATTGGGGACATAGGATTAAAAGTAGTTTTTACTGTTCTTTGAAATTCAGATATTTCTCTAAATGTGGCATAATGCATTTATAATCTTTTTTTTGTTGTTGTTCATTCCCTGAGCAGGGATCAAACCCAGGCCGCAGCGGTGAGAGTGCTGAAGCCTAGCCACTACACCATCAGGACACTCCCCACATTTAGAATCTTAAAAAATAACGTACAAATAAAAAACAAACAAGCCATTGGCTCCGTTTGCCTCCCGAATGGAAGAGCAGGGAAGGCTAGTGCAGCGTTGCTGCCACCCCAGGATGGCTTTACCTGCACAAAGAGTGTAGCTGAGTATCTGATCATCCTCTGCAGCCGCAAAGTGTTTGGATGTAGTGGAAGGTCCTGGTGCAAGCCTAAGGTTAAGATCTTCTTACTGAATTGAAACAAACACATCAATGAGCAAGTACTGACAGCGTCAGAAACAACGGGGAAAAGTGTCGGGGTTGACAGGCTTGTGTGCTGGGAAGATTTGTGGAGGAAACGGGTTAAAGACTCCACTGAAGTATCCTTGAAGGCAAAGCCTGTTCCTTACCCTTTGGCTGTACCCAAGGCCTCTAACACAGCACAGGGTGTATGACAAACACTTGGCCATCGAGGGACTGACCACACATGCAGGGCCAGCTTCATGGGTGAGTGACCTGTGCAGCCACACAGGGTCTGGTGCTTAGAAAAGCTCTGTGCTTGGTTTAATATTCTGCTCTTGCTGTCTTAAAAAAAAATTTCTTTTTTTTTGGTGGTTCCCTGGCTGGGAATCGAGCCCATTACAATTCTTTTTTTTTTTTTTTTTGTATGTGGGTAGTTCCCTGGCCGGGAATCGAACCCAGGCCGCAGCGCTGACAGTGCCAGTGATGAAGCCTTAAGCCATTACACCACCAGGGAACTCCCCATTAAAATTCGAAATAATTCTGAACAAGGAACTTGCATTTTCATTTTGCACCAGGCCCTACAAATTACATGGCCAGTCCTGCATGTACAGATGGACAAGGATTTCTCATCTTAGTTCCTTCTCTGAGTTACTGTATTTCCTATACTGCAAAGGGCTGATTTAACCCCAATAGCCAGTCTAGAGTTAAAAGGCAGCCATTGACTTGAAGAAAGAATCTGAGTTTCCATCCTGGCTCCACCACTTTTGCATAGGTGCATTTTCTCACCCATAAAATGGGGATGTCAATCCCTACCTGGCAGGGTAATTTTGGTAGAATAAATGAGCTATACTATATGGAAATATCCAGTGATATTTCCTGGCACACAGCTGTCAAAAAGCTCCTATTCCTTTAATAATAATGAACATTAGAAATCCTTAACCAAACATTACTGAGATGCATTGAGTGCCAGAGCTGACACCTTCTTCCTCTTCCTCCTCACACATACCACTGTCACCAGGACTTTGGGTAAGCTTACGTTTGCTAGCCACCCACCAACACATTAAAACAGCACCTCCTCCACTCAAGGCAGCAAGTAAGACATTACTAACAGATCTTACCTTAAAGCATCTATTAGCTCGTATACTTTCTGTACTTCTACTCGAAGGTCATTGGCATGTTCCAGACTATAGGTTGTCTCTCCAGCACTAAGGAGGAATCACAGAGATGTTATGATCTAGGTTTTAAGGCCTCACAAAGGGAGACACAGTTAAGTCTCTGCAAGTGGCATTTCAGACTTGTATAGAATGTAGTGCTCATTCCTTTTCAAAATATAAGTGCTAATCAATTGGAAGCCTCTTTTCAGTTTGCAAACACCACAGGGACAGACTCATGCCTAGGTCTCCGAAGCCTAGCTCTTAAGCTCATGGCCAAAATAAATGCAGCTTAACCTGCTTTGGCCTACTTTCCCTAAACAATTTCACTATATCTAGTAAGATGTATAAAGCAGTTTACTAAGTAAGTTGGTTACACTACATCAGAGCAAAAAGCACTTGGCTTTCCTTAAACACTACCCAAGGACAACAGACACAACTGGAAAACTGACCAAGGGATCCCCAATGGCATTGAATTGGGGATATCCAGAACGGCATTCAATCAACTGCCCCATGCTAGTAGATCTCATGAACAATTGCCCCCGATATGAGAAAAGTACTTTGACTCCAAATCAAGGGAGGAGAGAGAGTAACTCTGCCCAGGGTGGAGCAGAGGGCATCAGGGGAGGCCAGAGGTGGCTTAACTTTAGTCTCAGAGAAACAACAGCACTTATTGTGTGATCTTACAATTGTTCATTTACAAGTTTGTCACACCTACCAGGCTGTGAATTCCAAGTGCAGTGACTGTAGCTCTTCATTTTTATATCCTCAGTCACTAGCACATGCACCAAGCTTTATCAATGTTTACTGAGAAAAGGAACATTGCAGAAGATCTTGCAGCCATTAATCTAGCCTCAGCAATGACCACTCAACTCCCTTTCCGAGGCTGCAGCAATTTAAGTTAAATAAACAGAAAGGATGGCTGCATTTACCTATTTTACCATCTATAAAAGAGTCCTAGCTAGAAAAATATTTGAGGATTCAATAAAGTTTCATCATCTTCAGCATAGTTTGCAAAAAGAACACGGGACTAGAATTGAGAAGACGTATGCTTTGTCTCAAGTCATGAGGAAAATAACAAGGTTGGCCCAAATCTGAAATTACTTCCCCTGGTCTCAATCATGTCAGCCAATTGCACTTCCCTCAGAGCAACTATCACACTTGGAGTTATTTTGTTCATTATTTGTTCACTTGGATATGGCCAATGCTCCCATGAAAAAGAAGCTTCACAAGAGTGGACAGTCCTCACTGTTCATTGCACAGCATCCAAATTAGTACTTGGCATGTAACTAGTGCTTCATAAATACCCAATGAATGAGTTAGAGAATAAAATGCACTTAAAGCCCTCTAGAACCTGCCTCTCTAAGGGGAAGAAGTAGGAGTCAGACATCTGGAAATGTGCTCAGCAGTAGTTCCTTGTGTCTGAGGCACAAAGCTAAAAATCAACAGCACTCAGGGAGAGGAGCCCTTCGGTAACAATTTCATGAGGAAAATACCGAGTGCTAGCTCAGACTGCCAGAAACACAGCTCTCCTTGCCGGCTGCTCGACAACAAACCGATGGGCAGGGATAGGAGGAGGGGTGCTGATTCCAGTAAGCTCCAGGGAGGAAAGGAGCACAAGACAGATGCTCCAAGCCAAGAACTCTCCGCTTCAGGAAGGTATACTTCAGAATCACCTGGGGTGCTTCTTCCAGCCTACTCACAGAGAGGGCAGTATGCTCCACTGATTGAAATTCTCGCTCAGTAAACTGCAGGTAGAGAAGAAAATGGGTCCTTTCCCTGCTCTCCTTCAGAACTAGTGCTCTAGGCAAAGGGACAGAAAGAGGAAGACTGGGGTCTAGGAGGTGCAAATATAAGGGGAGGAGGGTCCTAGGACAGTGATGGCTGAGAGAGCTCAAGAAATAGGGATTGCTTCCACTGTCTGCTGCCAGGGACTGCAGACACCTAGTTGTTAGGACAGAGAGAAATTGGACAGGGTCCACAATGGTTTCTCTATCCTTTCACTCTTCCCTTCCCATCTCTGTTTTCCTCCCTGGGGGCTGGAAAATATTGGGGGAGGAACAGGGAAGGGAAGAAGAGCCCCAAAGCAACAGCAGAGGCAGGGAGAGATGCAGGGGAAGGGGTGCTTTTGCCACAATCAGCTGGGTTTAGCTTTTTTTTAAGTCAGAGATTTAGAGGCTCAAGAGTCAGAAAACTCCTTATGGACAATACAAACAAAAAAGTTCACTTTCTTTGCATGTGGGACCCACAATGGGCTTAGAACATGGTCACTGACATGAAGGAAAAGCCAAGCTTACACCCTTTCTGTTTTTGAAACTGCTATACAATATTGTCACAGTAAATGTCCAAATAAAAATATGTTTGTTCTAAACAAGGCATATCTAATTCTGCATGCATCACTATAAAGGTGGCAGGTGGGCAACACGGGCTTAAAAAAAAGGCAGACAATCCTTAAATTAAGAACACTGGATACCATAACTGATTTTTTTCCCCTGCAGGTTAGGAATACTGCTGGGATCTGACTTTAGTAGTAGCACCTCAAATTCTAGCTCACATATCACTAACCTCCAGAAAGAGCAATGCTCTTAAGAAAAAGTCAGCCATTTTTTTTCCTAAAGGGAGAAGGGGAATGAGTTGACTGCTAATGAGTCTGGGGTTTCTTACTAGGATGATGAAAATGTTTTAAAATTAAGACAGCGATGGTTGTACAAATTTGTAAGCATACTAAAAATCACTGAACTATACATTTTAAAAGAGTGAATTTTATGATGTGTGATTTATATCTTAATTTAAAAAAAAGAACAGATGGCAGGCTAGTTTGGCCTATGGGCTGAAGTTTGCCCACGGCTCTAAGCTGTGACACCTCAGTGTCACCCCGAAGTGAACAGAAAGCACACTGCCCTTGATCACCTCCAGATGCTGCACTCGGCAGTGGTGCCTACTGTCCAAGGTCCTTCCCAAACCTGCTCAATCAGAATAGCTGGGGGCACCTGAACATGGCTGCATAGGACAGTAACGTGTGCACATGAGAATACAGACATGATAAAGATTCTCTGCCATTCGTCACAGAAGAAAAGCACACCCAGAGTTAAGATTTTGATTTTCAGCTACTGAAGACTTGAACTAAAATACCAGAAAAGAGTCATGAAGTAGAAAACAGAGAGGAACAGCTTACTTTAACGATGCTGCCATCTTGATGTATTCAGGAGCTTTTTGGTCAACTTTCTCCATACAAAGTCGTAATTTCTAAGAAGAAAAATGAAGGTGAGTACTGCTCTCAAGGTATGGAAAAGTCTTCCCAGAAGTTATCCTGCATCAACAGAAATATATTTAAAATGTGCAGTTTTCTAAAATGTAAAAGTGTAGACAGTGGTTTTTTTGGTTTGTTTTATTTTTACTGTTATCAATTTCCCGATGTATAGACCTACCTTACAAGCAGAAAATATTGCAGGAAGGAAAGAAAGGGCAAAATTTTTTACTAGATGTTTCTGAGAGGAGCAAGGCCTTTCCAGACACAAGCCAGAGTTTATCAAGGCAAAGAAAAAGCATTAGTTGGAACATTTTTTTCTCTGTCAGGTGATGCAAGACCAGCAAAAGCATCTATCTACAGGGCTTACTTTAAAAAAGAACAAAGCAAAAAGCACAATGCTATTTACAAAAATGAGCTATCAGGTCATAAACTCCACATAAAAGATGGATAATGCCTACATCTGTAGCTCAGCACAGGGTTTAATTTAGCTTCACAGTGATTTCAGAAGCACAGCCATTATGACCTGCAGAATTGCTAACAGTAACCATTCAGTGATCAAATATACCCTCCTCTTCTGCTCAAGAGTTTTGTACGAGTTGCTTCCTCTCATGTCCTCCTCTTCATCTCCGCCTCCCTGCTCCACCTCCACCTGGCTAATCCTTCTCAGCGTGTAGGACTCACTAGCCAGTCTGAACCTAAATCCCATGTTTTCACACTACACTATGTTTCTCTCAAAGTAGCATCGGTTAAAGGGTGTTCTGGGGTCACTGGTGGTAACAAGAGCTAAAGCATTGGAATGAACTTAAAGTGGGATGCTCTAAGCCTATGGGCATTTATTCCAACTTGTAAAGCCTGAAGCTCCCAAGTGTGTGTCACAGGACTTTCCTGGCCTACTGTTCACCATCAGCTCCAGCTTCTGCCCTCACCCATAGAACCTGTCCACACTGCATGGCAACTATCCTTTCTCCTTTTATCTCTCCACCACCAAAGCCTCCTACATCTGCTTTCAAGAGGACAAGAAGAGGCGAGGGAACAAGTTTGTAGCAACATATCCAGAATGACTCTGTGACTCACCCAGGACCCTAGCTAGGAAATCATACCATGCCCCTTTAGCAGAAACTAGAAATGATTCAAAGAAACAACTTCCCAAAGCATTCTCCAAAATCTGCAAGCATGTATGTAATGAACAGCCAAATCTGCCTCTCGAATCAGACCCAGGACTACACATAGTGAGTCACCTCGTAGAGCTTCACAATGTCAGGGGTATGCTCCTTCTCATCGATCTGTTGCTCTCTCTTGAGCAGTGTGTCCTTGCAATGTGTACAGCAGCGGATCCGGTCATCATCCTTCTCATCCAGGACAGAGCTTACACTGCTCACACTGCTGATGCTGCCCCGGCGGGAGCCATGGACACTGTTGGGTGACTGGCTGGGGCTGGTGTGGGTGCTCAGGGAATCCTTGCTGGCGTTGGTGAGTTTGTCTGTAAAGTACAACACAGGAGAGGCAGCAGTGAGCCCACAGCCCCCCATCACCCCACTGCCCACAATAGGAGGGCAGTCCATGGGTGCTGATGGGAAAGAGCAGGCTCGCCTATGGGCAAAAAGCATCCACACCTCTACTTTCCTGGGGTCAAGTTCTGCAGTGGAAAGGACTCCAACTGCCAGCCAGAAAGAGCCAGATAACCAAGGACAGTCTTGAGGGTCTGATGCCCACCCCTAACCTGGCCTTTACTATCTACTACCCTCCTCCATTTGCCATGCCTCAGACACAACCTACATTCTCCTGAGACTGTCCTGACCACCTTCCTCCTTCCCAGACACCTGGCTCCTACCCTTTCCAAAGCTCAGCTAAAATGGCACATCCTCCAGGAAGCCCTCCCTTATTCCTTAAGGCAAAAACAATCTGACCTTCCTAACAACAGTTCCTACTACATCACCCCTCTTGGAGAACTTTCCACTCTATGTATACCCAGAGCTGCCCAAGGAATCTATGAATCTTTGAGGGCAGAAACTATGTCTCATTCATATCTGTACCCCTATATATACAGCAGGGCCACCCCATAGCAGCTGCCCAGTAAATGTTGGCTAATTAGCCCAAGAAAAGAAAGATGAATAGTGTCCCAAAAACATAGCTTATGAAGTCTCAGATGAGACAGGGAGCTGGTCTTGGGAAAAAAAAGGGAAAGCATCAAGGTAATGTGTGTCCAGTGGATGTAAGAGCTGGACAGAGTAAGCATCTGCTTTTGCCCCACATTGTCCAGATGCCCTGTAGCCAACAGCACATGCAGAGTCAGCAGAACTCTCCAGAGTTACAAAACCACCCCATACGTCCCAGAATTGACCAAAAGCCCCTAAGATCATCTTTAGCAACTTTTAACCTGGTGAAGTTCAAAGTTCTAGACATCTGGTTGACCTAACCTTTGTAACTCATGCCCTTGATTCTCAAACATGTCCTCCATATTCCCCCAACTATTCTGTTTGCTCATCTATTAACCTTCCACAGGCTCTTTCCAAATTCCATGCCTTTGGTCCTGCTCTTTACCCAGGATGCTCTCCTGCCCCATCTCTTTGCAATCCTAGTAGTCTTTCAAGGCTCTTCTTGAGCACCACCTCCTGACTCTGAGCATCCATGCTTTTGCTCTCCCCTACCCTCCACAGAACACAGTGTTTCTCCTCCATTTGCCATTATGACATTACAGTCTGTTCTATATGACAATGACTGACTTTTATCTCAAAGGAAAGGATTAGCCTGCTGATCATTTTTCAAATCCCTCTCCTATAGCCTTCACACAAAGCCTCACCTGCCACTTGTAAGCAGAGCCGATAAAGATTTGGTCAGCTCTTCTGGGTGCCTGATGCAACTTCTCTCATACCATCTCTTTATAAAGCAATTATTTTTTTGTGAATCTGTACCCCCTGCTAGAAGCTGGACCCCTTGGGGGAATGGACAATGCCTTATAGACCAGAGGTGGGCAGACATGACCTGTAATCCAAGTTCAGCCTGTTTTTGTATGGCCCTTGTGCTAAGTATGGTTATTACAGTTTTAAAAGGTTGTTTAAAAAAATAAGAGGAAATGTCACAGAGACCATATGTAGCCCACAAAGCCTAAAATATTTACTACCTGATCTTTTACAGAAAAAGCTTGCCAACCCGTTACAGACCACTGTATCCCTGGCCTCTGGCACAGTGCCTAGCCTGTAGTGGACTTCATGGAATCAACAAGTAATGAATGAAGATCCCATGGGCCATTAATTTAAACCAAAAAGTTCAAAAATATCACCGGGTGGTGATTAGTAAACAAGTTAGTCTCAGTAGGAGATCAGGGTCCAGGGTCCCACCTCCATGTTACCTACTTGCCAAAGGAAGGCTGATGAGCTCCATACACTTCTTGCACATAATAGAGCCGCAGAGGCGGCAGTGGTGACGGCGGTTACGGATGCTAAACTTATTCCCACAGTCTGGACAAAAAGGGACATCCTGGTCATTGACCCAAGGCACCACGGACTTTTCTATTGCTTTGAGAAGAACAAAACAAAAACCAAACAAACAAGAAAGCAAGCCATTTAAAAAAGAGATTTGGTCAAGGAGAAAGATAAATAGAATGAATGTGAGCAAAGTCATAGAGTTACCTCGGATCTTAGCCGACTCAGTATTCGTTCTGTCAAATGCAGTGAGCTGACAAGAAGATAACAGTGGCAAATGGAATTAGTCGGGTGATGGGTACTTTCCACAAGCAAGTGGAAACAACCACATCTGCATTTCTCAAGTCTCATGTCACAAAACCCTAAAAAGTCACAAAAGCAATTTCCCATGACCTACTTCCAATCTCTTTATGGTCAGTTAGCCCTTTAATTTAAGCAGGGGTAGACAAAGATGTGATGGGGGTAGCTACAGAGAGCAGTGGGGAATCTCAATTCTCCAGTCCTCCTGGACAATGAAACTGGCCACTATTTCTGTCCCGCAGGGTACACATACAGAACTGTACCTGTCATTGCTATCATGCCCACCACACAATCTATATTATACACAACAAGCATTTCTAGGGTGAAAGTAAAACAAAATTACCATGTACGGAAGACAATCTCATACTACAGGACAAGAAGGCCTAACCAAGATGTTCCCATACTACATGCTGGACCCAGCTGAATTCTCCTCACAGACCTAGTCACCAGGTTCTGTTTGTCAACAAGTGATATCACACACTATGTTCCATTGTAATGACTGTGCCTGGGACACCCAGAGGAGGAAAGAATCTGAAGGCACAAAGCCTTTCCAGAAGCCAATAGGCTTCATAGGGAGGAAAGGGGAAACTGGGTATGTGACAGGTCTGTCAATCTGGGCCATTCCCTTCAGGAAAACCAGCAAGTTTAGAACTGTCCACCATGTGCTTTGTACCTCTCTAAATGGGGTGTTTCTCTGCCAGCATCAGATATATATAATATACATAACATATGCCAGGGAATTAAAATTTTCCCCCCAGAAAATTTATACTTGCAGAAAAAGTGTTTTAAAACAACAAAATTTACCTTCTCTAACCTGATTATTAATTTATTGACTTCAACAACATAGTGGTCAATCCTGGCAGCTCGGTGTTTCTTGAAGTCAGAAAGATGGCTTCTCACAGCACCTAGAGAGAAGGTAGGAATATCAATGACTTGTCATTTCTCTGAGGAAGCCTCTCTATCACTGCTTATCCTCAATAATTTCAATAGCAAGTAAAAATTCTAGGATTTTAGAGTCTTACTAAAAATTCAGAAAACTAGGAAAGCATCCAAGTATCTTTCCTTCCCTAACCATACCCTTAACATCTAAATTTTATTTGAGTATTTAGGGATCACCCTAAATATTAACTTCTAAAATCTGCCATTCATTTGACCTTTCCATAATTTGTGACTTCCTTCAGTTGTTCAAACAGGCTAGTTAATCAGAAAATCACCCAACTAATTTAACATTGGCAATCATGAAATAAGCTATCAAAAAGCTAGTAAGAATTCACATGCTTGAAATTTCTCCTTATGTTTCTAACTGGCTTTCAGATGTAACTCTTAATTACATGTGTATAGTATTATTTTTAAAGACATTTTCTCCTGCCATGATGAAACTGTTTTTACTTTCTAATATGGTAGCCACTAGCCATATGTGGAGATTGAACCCTTGAAAGGTGGCTAGTGTATGGTTGAAGAACTCACTTTTATTTAATTTTAATTTATTTAAATTTAAATGGCCACATACAGTTAGTGGCTATCATATTGGACCGTGAAGGTCTAGCACTTTCCTCATCCCAAAAAACACATTCAGCAGTGACACTAAGAATATGGGAGATGACACTGGGTTAGTAACACTTCCCTTCTTAGAGCCTGTTTCATCATCTACAAATGGGAAAGGACATCACTACCCTTTCTGTCTCACAGGGCTTTGGTGATAGGTGAATAAGACCGTGAACATGCAAGTATAATAAAGCACTATCCAATGGATCAGTATCCATTGCATGGACAGAAAATATTATATTCCTAATTATTATCACTCAACAGTCAGAGGACATGTATGATTAGCTAGTTCAAGTCTGTGTGGCATGATCTTTTTGGTAATAGCTTTATTGAGATGTTATTCACATGCATACAATTAACCATTTAAATGTATAAATTCAATAGTTTTTAGTATATTCAGAGTTGTAAACCGTCACCAAAATATATTTGGGGATACTTTCATCACCTCCCAAAAGATGATTATTTTGAAGTAGATGATACTATAATTATTTCAGAAAATTAAGTTGTACAAACCCGTGCCTCTCTCTGGGTAGGTAATGTCCTACATAAGGAGACAGCCCAGTCAAAGGAATCTGCCTGGGCTAATATCACAGACCTGGATTCTGACCCCATTTCTGCAGTTTCCTGGATGTGTGACCCTGGGCAGGTCCCCATGAGGTGCAGTGAGAATAAATGAGAGCACACATGGAAAGCATTTAATGCAGTGCCTAACACAAGGCAGATGCTCAGCTCAGTCTTGTTCCTTTTCTCCCCTGCCTCTAGGACATTAAGGTCCACGAGAAACTTAGACCATTCTAAGGTTAATTGATGCCTCCTCAGCTAACTCTTAAAACGTCATCTTGGACACAGAGATGCTCAATAAACAGTTGTTGAGTGAATGAACAGAATTTCTTACCAAGTTCCTGGGGTTCCCACATGTAAGGATCAACCCCTCCATAACTGAAAGACTCATATCCCTGGGTCCCTGATTCAGCTCGGTCATCTCCTTCTCGTTTCAACAGCCTGTTCTTAGCTTTCTTAGCCTTCTGGACAAGACCTTGAGAAAAGAACAAACACCAAAGATGACTCCATGAAGAACACCCAGTAAAGAGTCAAAGGAAATCTCAAAACACAAGAGTTGAAGAAATAATTATGTTTTGTATAAAAATACTCAAGAAATTTTTTGATCCCAAATAAAATGCAAGAATAAGTATACAGGGATTCCCTGGTGGTATAGTGGCTAGGCTTTGGTGTTTTCAATGCTGTGGGTTCGATTCCCAGCCAGGGAATCACAAAAAAAAAAAAAAAAAAAGAATAAGTATACAACCACTGTACTACAAATACCACAGAGTAATCCATTCACTTGTCAGTACTGCCAGTAAGTTGGTGTATGTGACCAATATATAGCTAAATGACTGCTCACTGCCAAATGTTAAGAACCCAAATAAATAGAAATATTAAAATCAAATTCAGCAAGAGAACCAGGGTGATGGAAGTGTTTTTTTCTATATCTTAATCAGGGAGGTAGTTACATGGGTATAGACATTTTTCAAAACTCACTGAGTTGTACACTTAAAAACTTATGTGTAAATTATACCTCAATTAAAGAGTTTTTAAAATCAAATTCTACAGTACTAATTTATTTACTCTAGGGACTCATGAGTAAACACTTCTTATGTACCTCCAGGATGAGATTCAGCCAAACCAACATCCCTGGGCTACTGTTCCCCATAATGCTTAACTGCATGTAAAGTTGTTCTTCCCCCACTCACTTACTGAATACATGGATGAGAATACTGACAAAAAGATTCAAGAAGTAGATACGTGTGTTAACACCTACAACATAACACAAAGGGAACTAGACTTGGTAAGAAGAGAAAATGAATGTTTCCTGAATTGATTCCTTATAGGTACCAGGCACAAAGCAAAGTGCTTTCAAATACATTATGCCAGTTCATGCTCACTTTTTGAGGCAGGTGGTATCCCTACTTATATAAATGAGGACATGACCATTTGAGGGGGGAAAACTTGCTTCTCAGAGCTTATAAGCAGCAAGGTTGGAATTGGAAACCGTGTATATCTGAAACAAGACCCTCAGCTCTCCCCATCCAGCACTGATTTGAATATTGTGCCCTGCAGAACAGGGGCTCCTCAACCTTTACTGAGGTGAGAGGACTTGTTAAAATGGAACAACAGGAAACTGGCAAGAAAAAAATAATTCTAAATTGCTCTCACTGATGTTCTTAAATCTTGGGTGACTTCTATCCCTTTCTGCTACTAGAATCCAGTAGAAAATATCAGATTTGGGGAGTTCCCTGGTGGTGTAGTGGCTTAAGGCTTTGGCCCTGGCGCTGTCAGCGCTGCAGCCTGGGTTCGTTTCCCAGCCAGGGAACTACCCACATGCAAAATAAATAAATAAATAAATAAAATTTAAAAAAAAAAAACAACTTCATCTTAAAAAAAAAAAAATCAGATTTAATACAAAGAAATAAAATTCTGAAGTGCTCTGTCACTTAACTAACATTAGAAACACTCCCATAGCTTTTCAAATATCTAGGTAAATGCAGATATAGAAAGGCTGGCAGGTAGCGGGTAAAACTGATAGGTTTATATAGACATGTCCTTGTGAGACAGTCAGGATAATAAGCAAATTTCCTGATTATCAGTCACTCCGGGATAGCTTTCTCCAGCTGGAAAAACAGGTCAATCAGAACTAACGGACACCCTCTAAAATACATTAGTCTTTCTTAACAATAGTGAAGAGGACAGTGTCTGGTATAAACAAAGGGTCTAGCAGACAGGAAATTGAAGTTACTAACCACCAATTTATTTTTGCAAACAAGACTAAACCATGTTGATTTAAATATGCAGTCCATGCCATTCAACTATAATACTTCAGGAGGCAGAGAAAAACTGCCTGGCTATGTGTAGCTTTTTAAGAAGAGGCACTTAAGAAAAGTTCCATGTTTTTTTAAACACAAAACAGAAGCAAAAGTTAATTCTCAACCACTTTTTCTTCTACTTACTTTAATGTGCTAAAAGCAGCTAAAGCTGAACCACTTTTTAGTAATGTCAAGTTTATATTTTCTTTTTTAAACTGCTTCCAAAACCTAAAACCAAGGTTTTTACTCTTTTGGCTTTAACATATCACTTGCCTAAACTAACAATGCCATAAAATTTCTAAGAATCAAAAAACCAAAAGAAGAGGTGATCTGCTTCTCAAAGGACTTTCTCAAAAGTCTTTGATGTCAATTTTTAAAACTTTACTTTCTTGATTCTGAAACACAGAAAACTACATCATCAAGAATTCCTTCCCAGCTAAAGAATGCTTAACTCAACTGAGTTCTTCTGAAGTAGAGATGCGGGTGGGGGAAACGGAGGGAGAAAAGCAAGTGAATACTTTGAAGTTTCTTTCACAAGGAACAAAATTTCCACTGTTTAGTATTCTGTAAATAGATTTCCCTATCTATTATTCCCTAAATAAGCTTAAACATTTTTCCTCTAATAAAAGAGTTACCACAGGAATCTGAGGGCATTCTACAACCTCTCTACCCACTGGCATCAAAGTCTTAGTGACATCACAGTGTATGACCCAGTTCAGCTGAGACTGGACACTCATTGAAAATCATGGAGGCCCTTTAGTTGTCCAAAGAAAATGTAGATAGTTTGTTTGTTTTACAGCTGCAGTACATGCCTCAGTTGGAATACAGGGCCTCACATCATTGGAGATGTCATGTGGAAAGAACAGCAATAGCCTTAGAGGGTTCAGAAGACTTGGGTTCAAGCCCTAGCTCTGCCAATTCCTGTGTGATCTTAAATAAGTTATTCAACATCTCTGAGCTTCACTTTTTCTCTGTAAAATCAGACAAACCACCTTCCTACAGAGTTGCTGGGAAAGTCAAATGAAATAACGTATGTGAAAGAACTCTGAAAACTATAAAGCACGAAGAAACACTTTTTGGTGGCGGGGACTCCTAATTGGTATGGCCCTGCTCCAGCCAGAACCCACCTAGTCCCTCACAGCCCTCAGGATTTTGAAAATGTTTTACTCTTCATGTTTTTGGACAGCAGTTATAAATGTTAATGCTGTCAGCAACTCTTTTTCTGAACTGAGAAATGTGACAGAAATGTGACTATCTGATTATAAGGTGCATGTGATTCACATGTATGCAGACCAAAGCACACTTAGGAATACATGATCATTCCTTTCTCTCCCACCTAGCGTAGATTTGTGAACACAGCATCCAGATCTTTTTAGTCTCATGGCGCTCAGAAATGCTACCAGCTGTAAGAAGCTTATCTGAATCACTAAAAAGTGAGTTCCAGAGGAGTGGCAACATATTTAGGGGTTAGAATCTGAAGTCCAGGAAACAAACATTGTATAGTCAAAATTACTTTGAAAAATTCTATCTGCAACTCTCCAAGACTTGAGTCCTTGAAAGCTCAAATACCAAGTTTTGACTTTTTGGATTGTTTTTCTTTGCCTTTCAGCTATGACCTTACTTTTCTTGGGCTGCAGAGGACAAGGTCTAGTTGAGAAAAGAAGGATGGCAGAAAAGCTTGAATTTGTGACAAGTAAATGAGTCAACAATGTGCCTCCACTTTCATAGCAAAGGCAAGGAATTCCACTCCAAATCCCTCTTAGGCTGGTAGTTAGATAATTCCGTCTAGCAAGAGACAGCAGAGCACAGTAATTATATTTATTAGGTTCAAAGCCTCACTCTGCCTCATTGTGTGACTTTAGGCAGGTTATCTAATCTCTCTGTGTCTGATGCCCTCAGCAGTAACACGGGGCTCAGAGTCACATTGTGAGGATTAAATGAAATTAACACATGGGAAGATTTTGAATAATTCCTGGTTCATGGTAAGCACTAGATATATGTTTGTGACTATTATTATTCACTTATGATGATTATTATCATGTTCTAGCAGCAACACGGAAACTGATGAAAACTAAGCCATGAGTTAAAGCTCCCACTGACAGAAGGAGATAAGCAAACTCCTCGCCTCTTACTTTTAATTTGCCCTTTGACATCACGGTCTTCCCCGGAGTGCTCTTCCTCATAATGTGACTGTAGCTGATAGAAAGACTGCAGGTCCTTCAGGCACAAAGGGCAGAGGAAGCCCTCCCTCACTTCCCCTGGGTCATCCAGAGAAGCCATGGCAGTGTCCCTCTCAACCTCCACAAGGCAGGGGCCTCATGCCAAGACTCAGCTTGATTCCTTCACAAAGGACCAGGGCTCCTGCAGCATTCAGCTTAACCAAGCAGCACACAGATGACGGGGAAGTGGTATCATGGCTCTGGATGCAGTTTCCTCTCTGGAGCAGGAGAAGCCTTGAGAAAGGAAAGGGGGCGGGGGGGGGCGGTGCCAATCAAGCAAATTAGCAGCAATTGAAAATTTCCTTTGTTCTTTTAACAATTCAACAAGGATACTTAATGTTTCTTCAGTATAAGTTTGAAAACACAAACTGCTTTCCCAAATCCTTAGACCACAACACAAAACCACCTAAGATATGAGAACACCTCTGGACAATAGCAACTCAATAAAGTGGGAAGCTCAGATTCTGAAAATAGGAAAAGAAAATTCAGTTCAATAGCAAACCCAATACCAAGGCAGTTCTCTAACATTTGTTCCAAATGTTCCAACTTCATAATTTGTAGATCATAAGGGTAATGTCTGCAGTACTTATCAAGTTTTTCTTTGACTCTCTGTACCTTAATCATTGATTCAACCACATATATTGAGCTATTGCACCTGTGTCAAAAATGCAACAATAAAAAAGAGTGTCTGCCCTAATAAACAAAAGAAAAACCCCAGCCTCAGTGTAAGAAGGAGCATTAGAAACCTAGTGGTCAAAAAGAAAAATCTATTTTGTGTTTCATACTTACAAAACACTTCCTCTCCAATGAACTTACCAGATGTTATAAACCAGTAAGTGATAGCTGAGCAGGAAGCCTAATGTCCTCACTGCTTCAAAAATAAAAGAATTTTGTGCTTAAACAATTCAGGGCTTAATAAGTTACATTTTCAATTTTATTGGGTCATGACAAAGTCACTTCCAATGTCACCTCAGAAAGACTCCCAGCCATTAGGAGAACCCAGCCAAAACCATTTCACAAAAGCAGAGAAACTTTTCCCCAAGAGCTTGAGGCCACAAATCACAGTAGAGAGTGAGGGGTAATGTATGACCCTCAGCTTTAGACAGACTTGCCTAGAGGGCCACTAAGGGGGACTGCCTGGTCCTCAAAGGTGAAAGCAGTGACCCAGAAAATAAACAAATGAAAAGTCCCTGGTTTTTTCCTTCTAGCTAAGAAACC
Source organism: Lyroderma lyra (assembly GCA_004026885.1). Classification (NCBI taxonomy): domain Eukaryota; kingdom Metazoa; phylum Chordata; class Mammalia; order Chiroptera; family Megadermatidae; genus Lyroderma; species Lyroderma lyra. Next base: position 105,623 of record PVJL010000597.1, on the reverse strand, counting down.
CAATGACTATATATGAGCGGATCTCAGCCCCTTTTTCTAGACAGTCGCTGACACAGAAGCTCCAGTTCTTTCCCCAATTAGTGGTTCACCTGATACCCAGACTCTGACAGCCCCCTTCCTTCCTGTGCATTCAACTACTAATAACCACAAATCAAACACACACGGCCCCTTTACATCTCAATCCAACCTCATTTCCTCAAGGAAATGCCTCTTACTCTAGGCGTTCTCCCATCTGACACCCTGCACTTCTTCATAGCACTGATCTCAATTTATAGTCACAAGTATGTAAAACTGGAAGCTCTGTGGGGGCAGAAACTATGTCTGTTTTCTCCATCACCATGTCCCCAGGGTCTAGCACAGAGCTAGGCACAAACTACGAAGAATCTCAACAAACTAAAATCATACAATCAAACAGACATCACAAATCAAACAAATCTACTACAAACCACCAAGCCAGACCCCACAACCATAAAGTAAGCCCTCACTATCTAAGGTTAACCATGCAAAAATTAAAAATAAAACCTACATATCCTGCACCTATACGTTCGGCATGAATGCTACGCGGTCACATCCATATGCAGCACAGACTACACACCCCACAGCCGCACGACCGCCCACAACCCGCCTCCACCTACCTCAACACCATTATGCACACGTCGCAAAACCACCCACAACATGAAAGACTCAACCGCACAGGGCAGACGTGACAACCACACACAACGCACAGACGCCACACAAAACGCTACCAACAACCCCACACAAATTCAGACCCCAAATGCCTCAACCTCACACAAGCAGAGAACCTACTCACCCACCTACCCACCTCTGCTGCACAACAAAACACAACGGTACACACCCCGCGCAACCACACACGCAAATACAGCCCACTCAAGGCAAGCACACACGAACGAACCGCACGACCCCAAAGCCACCTCGTCCACTTGGCACGTCACACCCACTACAACCACGTCATTGCACACTCGCACCGCCCGCCCATCTCCGAACCTCTGGAGGGCATCGCTCCCCCCGCCCCGCCCCCGCCCCTCGGTACCCAGCCGGTCTCCCGCGGGCTCTCAGTCCTTTCCAGACCTCGGCCCGGGCTCTGGGCCTTCGCGATTGCTCACACAGCCGCGGCGGCCATCTCTATCGGTTGCTTGGCGCTCGGCAGGCGCGCCTGTGGGGCGCCGAAACCGGAAGACAGGCTGTCACACGCCCGCGGAGCGCCGAGTCCTCGAGGGAGCGAAGAGGGCGGGAACGGATTCCGACAGCGGGGAGGAAACCGGAGGCTTCTGCGCAGGCGCTGTAAAAACCGGCAGAGTGAGCTCGGTAATTTTGCAACGTTTTGACGTCCCAGGTACTTGGGTACAAAGCGTTAAAACCAGCCCCGTGCTCTCCACCCCATTGCACAGGTCGGAAAACTGAAGCTTGCATATGCTGTAATAATGCAATTCTTTAGCTTTTGAACAAGTAAATGAGGCAGCAGGGGTGAAGGTGGGGTCCTTAACACCTCCTACCCTACCCCCAACTATAGTTCTAAATTAATTTGCATCACTTTAAGTTCCTGAGAGCTAGAGATAAAAAGAATATTCAGGAGACTTGGAGGATGTGGAAAGATCCGGAATAGAACCGTGTGAGAGTGGAGACTTGTGATGAGAGGGAGTGTCCGTCCAGAGGGTGTTCAGCATGGTTAAATCTGTAGGAAATCTGGCATTTCCTACTGCAAATTAAAACCACAATGAAGGCGTGGGGGAAGTTGGATTAGAGGAAGGTGGTCAAAAGGTAACGTCCAGTTACAAGATAAATAAGTACTAGGAATATAATGTGCACCATGGTGACTTGCTAACCCTGCTGTATAATATGTAGGAAAGTTGTTGAGAGAGTAAATCCTAAGAGTTTTCATCACAATGGGAATTTTTTTTTTTTGCTTTAATATATTTTCTTTGTATTGTATCTATATGAAAAGATGAATGTTAGCTGAATCTACTGTGATAATCATTTCAAAATGTATGTAATTCAAAACATGCTGTGTGTCTTAAACTTATATAGTGATGTATGTCAGTTATTTCTCAGTAAGAAAATAGCATACAATGTAATTCCCACGTGGACCACAAATAAACAAAACAACCACCAAAATAACCACACTGAAGTATCACCTCACACCTGTTAGAATGGTTATTATCAAAAAGACAAACAATACCAATGTTGGCGAGGATGAGCAGAAAAGGGAACTCTTGGGCACTATTGGTGGGAATATAAATTCATGCAGCCACGACTGAAAACAGTGTAGAGGTTCCTCAAAAAAATTAAAAATCCAGCAATTACACTTCTGAGCATTTAACTGATGAAAATGAAAACACTAACTCAAAAAGATGTATGCCCCACTTATGTTCATTACAGTATTATTTACAATAGCCAAAGACATGGAAACAACCTGAGTGTCCATTGATTGATAAGTGGAGAAAGATGTGATATATATATATGAGGACTGCCTGGAAATATGAAAAATGGAGGTATTTACAAACCAATATTATTCCCATTTTATAAGTGAGGACTCTGAGGCACAGAGGGATTAGGGGACTTCATCAAGGTCACACAGGTGTTAAGTGCTGAATCCAGAGTCATCTTGTCTCAAGACTTTCACAGCCCCCACTTTCCCTTCCTATATGAAGGCCTGATCTCTGAGCCTTCCTGTATCTCTTAGCATTTTCCAGGGGCCAACCACATACCAGGCATAGAAATAGAGGAGTGAGGAGAATCAGGCAAGATGGTCTTAGTCTTCAAGGAGGCTTCAGCTGGCAGCGGACACAGTGGCTCATAAGCCAATTAAAAGTTAAAAAAAAAAAGCCAAGTTTAAAAAAAAAAGAAGTGTGCACATGTGCTTAGATATTCTGGCATTAAAGGAGAGGCTGATGAAATCCCCTGTGGAAATTCAGGAAAAGTTTCCCAGAGGCAGCAGTACATGAGCAGAGACCTCAGGTAGACATGATCGGGAAGGGCTTTTGGACCAGAAAGCACATTCAAGGGCATGGTCATGGTGAAGAACATGTGTCCTTTGAGAAACTTAGAAAAATTCATTCACACTTACAGTGATAATATTAAGGCACTCCTTTTCAGCATGACAGGGAGCCACTTCTAATGGTGCAATCTCAGACAGTTGGCTCTCTTCACCTTTGCCTTCTACCCTAGGGTTCTCTCTATGTCTGTCTGTCTCTTTCACCCATGTTATCTAAATTTATCCCAAGCGGTATAAGATGTCTTGGCATGACATTAAAATCCATGAACAGGAAAGGAATATTATGATGTGTATAAGTATACGTCAGGGGAAGGTGTGTGGTACAGCATGTAACTCCCCAAAGGTCCAGCTTTCCTCCAGGCTGGCCCAGGCCCCAGTTCCCCAGGCCTTTGCCAACTGTCGCTTTGGTCATGAGCCGTCAGGTTGAGGGGACAGAGGTTGGCACACCCCATCTACTGGCACAGGGAAAAGAGTAATGATGGAAGGACTGACTGCCACAGGAGGACAGGGCCTGGTTTGGAGAATTGGCAAAGGGTGTGCCAGGCTGGGTGGTGGCCGGGGAAGCAGGTGGCAGCCGCTCAGGGTCAGGAAGGAAGCAGAAAACAGGAAAGAAAAGAGAGAGGGAATCAAAGGGAAGAGAGGGAGAGAATTAAGTAGGGAAGGGGAGAAAAAGAGGACAAGAAAAAAGAGATAGTCAGACATCACTGTTATAAGCACAGACTCCAGAGCCAGTCAGCTGGGGTTTGAATCCCAGTCCCATAGCTGTATGATCCCAGATGAGTCACTTAAATTCTCTGAGCTTAAGTTTCCTCATCTGTATAATGGGAGAATAATGGCACTTACCCCCAGGCTGAATGATTAAATTGGTTAATGAAGTGAGGAACAGGGCCTGGAACATAGGAAGGACTGTGTAAATTATTTGTTAAATAAAGAAAAAGAAAGGGAGGTGTCAAATTCCTTGGCAGTTGTATCAAGCTGAGCCAGACACTGCCATAGAAGATGTGAGGATCCAATCTGGTATCATGAAAATATCTTTGAGAGTCATGGCCCTGCCAGATAGGAAGTCAGAATAGAATCAAGTAATAACTACATTCATTGAATCCCCCTGGGGAGGTAAATGGCAAGTGGCAGGCTCAACCGACCTGAAAGGTAGGAAATATGGTATTAATTTGGAGGCATGTGAGCTGCAAGGCCACCCAATTTTCAGGTCCTGGGCTGGCATCTGCTTTAACAAAGCAGGACCACTGCTAGCCTATAGGAGCCTTTGGTGAATGGGAAAGAGGCCCCTCTCCCTCTAACAGATGCAGCCTTGTGCCAGAACTCAAACCCTGTGCTTAGTGACAGGGTTACAAACTGGATTTCTTTTCCCACGCACCCCTCGAGTGACTGTACCATGCATACCTGCAAGATGGTCCCAGGGCTAGGGACCATAAATGACTTAGCATGGTCCTCAGGTTGTGAGAAAAAAAATCAGTTTGTCTGCAGCTTCAGGTCTCATTCCTCTGAGCTAAATCTCTGGAGATATGTATGCTCAGTCAGTTGAGAAATTAACCCTAATTCAAACCGAGATTTGAAATAATCTGTGTATATGTGGTATTTTAAGTATTTAAGGTATTAAAGGGAGTTTGACATGTAGAGCCTCTAACACACTGGTCTTGTGACTCCAGTGACTCCAGTTTAACATGTGTAACTCAAAAAATTTAACTTAGGCCTGCAATTTTTTTTTTCATTCAGCAACCTATATATTGAGCACCTACCTGCATGGGTACCCGAGCTAAGCCCAGACAGCAATTTTTGACCTAATGAAGCTGACATTCTGGTGGAGAGACACAGACACTAAACAATAACTATACGAAATAAATACATTAGCTGCTATGTTAGGAAGTGATTAAGTGATACAGAATAAAGAAAAAATTGGGTAAAGGGAATGAGGAGTGCCAGGTCCTCCAAACACTCCAGTTTTACAGTATTCAGCAGAGTGGTCAGAGTAGGTCTCCCTGAGAAGGCACAATCTGAACAAAGACCTGAAGGCAGTGAGGAATGAGCCATGTGGATCTCTTGGGGAAGAACTTCCTTGCAGAGGGAATAGCCAATGCAAAGTCCTCAAGGCAAGGGTGTGCCTGGCAGGTTGAAGAAAAAATAATGAGGCCAACACCCATGTTCATAGCAGCACTATCCATAATAGCTAGGATGTAGGAAGAACCGTAGTGTCCATTAATGGATGAATGGATAAACAAAATGGAGTCTATCCATATAACAAAATAGTATTTGGTCGTCAAAGGGAATTAAATGTTGATATATACTACAATACGACTGGACAGTTTTCATTATGCTTAGCAAAATAAGCCTCACACAGAAGGATAAATACTGTATGATCCCACTTACATGAAGTATCTAGACTAGGCAAGTCCATAGAGACAAAGTTGAATAGAGGTTGCCAGGGTCTAGGTCTAGGGGAAGTTGGTGTTTAATGGGTGCAGAGTTTTTTTGGGGGAAGAGGGAAAAGTTTTGGGTGTTGACAGTGGTGCTGGTTACACTACATTGTGAATGTGTTTAATGCCACTGAATTGTACACTTGTGAATGTTTAAAATGATAGCTATTTTGTTGTATCTATTTCACTACAATAAAAAAGGGTAATGAGGCCAATGTAGTTGGAATAGAGGGAACGAGGGAGGGAGTTTATGAGGATGACTGAGAGCTCAAGGGGAGAGGGCAGGTCTTGGCTATTGTGGGGACTTCAGCCTTTACTCTGAGTGAGGTGCGGGTCAAGGAAAGTTGGAAGTAGGGGAGGAACAGGATTTGACCTCTGGGTTCTGTGTTGAGAAGAGATCCAGGGGGCGAAAAATGCCATGTGGTTGGCATATAGTAAACCCTCATTAAGAATCAGTTGAAAGGATGCACGTTCAGTTTCTGGAAGGAAACACCAACTCTAACAGTCGTTGCCTCTGGGGAGGGGAGTTGGCGTGAAGGGAGACCTCGTTCTCACAGTGTACTGTCCGCTCTGTGGGTGTGTACGCATGGTGAGAGGAGAGCTGTGAAAAGCCGAGACAGCCACCAGGGGGCGCCATATGGCTACGTAAGAACCATGCAGGCAGCCCAGGTTTTCAAAGTCAACTCCGTTTTTCTGGTTCTTACTTGATGCCTCTGAGACTCCCTCCTGCTGTCCAGCAGAGGAGGGTGAGCACCCCAGTTGCCTGGGATGAGAGAGCCAGTTCTCGCTACGAAGCCCCTGCACTGCTGATTTGAGCCCCCTTTCCCTTGCAAGGGTTCAGCTGAGCAGCCAGAAACAGTATGGCATTCCGATGTCAGGGCACTCGGCCATGCTCTGGACTGATCCTTGTGCCTTCAACAGAGCTAATGGGTTCTTTTCTCTTGGGGACTCAATTCCCAAACCTGCTTTGTCTACAGCCCTTCCCTTGGAGTAAAGGGCAACTCCTTTCAGCCAGGTGCGCCTGCCAAAAACCTTGAGGTCATCTTTGACCCCTCTTTCTCATAACCCCACTTCTAATCTATCAGCAAGTCTTATTGACTTTTGCTTTGAAATGAATCAAGAATTTGCCCACTTCTCCTCACCTCGCTGTCATCCAACCATCTCTCACCTGGATGACTGCAGTAGCCTCCTGCCTGCTCTCCCTGTCTTTTCTCTCACCCCCACCCCACCCCTACAGCCTCTGCTCCCCGTGCAGATAGAGGAATCCTACTGGACCAAAGTCAGGCCACATCCCTTCTCTGCTCAGCACCCTCTCCTGGCTCCCACCGGAGTCCTCACAATGGTCCACAGGGCCCTACATGACCTGGTCCCCATAACCCCCCAACTCATCTCTTCCCCCCGCCCCAGGACCCTAGTATGCAGGCACAATGGCTTCCTGCTCCTGCTCTCACAGGCAGAGAATGCCCCACCTGCAGCATCTGCTGGTCCCATGCCTGGAACACTCTTCTCCCAGATTGCTAAATGTGTCTCTCCATCATTTCCTCAGGCCTCTACACGAATGTCACCTCATCCTGACCACACTATCCAAATACCACATTCCAGGCCAGAGCTGGGACCAGGAGAGGTAAGCAAAGCGCCTGGGGTGCAAGATTTAAGGGAACACTCACTCTTAGGACCTTGCAAGCACCGGCTTCCTTTTCGTACTGTGGGAGCCCCATTTGCCTCACTCTGTTCCTGGCTGTTCACCAGCACCCTACCCCTTTGACCCTCTGTGCTGTGCCCCGCATTAATTTTCCTCATTACTTAAGCATATGTGCACATGTGTATGGATTGCCTCCCTCCCGCTTTCTCATTTGCTGCTTTATCCTCAGCCTCAAACGGTGCTGGTACACAATAGGCCCTCAATAAATATTTGTTGAGGGACTCAGTGAAGGAATGTGTGATTTGGTTTGTTTGTTTGTTTTTTTGTTTATCGGTATGTGGGTAGCTCCCTGACTGGGAAACGAACCCAGGCCGCAGCGCTGACAGCGCCAATGCCAAAGCCTTAAGCCACTACACCATCAGGGAACTTCCCGGAATGTGTGATTTGGGGCAAGTTGATGAATCTCTCTCAGCCTCCATATAGAACAGGCATAATAATAGTCCATATCTTGTAGAGTGTGGTGAGGATTGAGATTGTGCATCTAACAAAAGTCACATGGTTCCTGATGTGCAGCAGGCAATCAGTAAAGGTCATCTGTTGTCATTATTCTTCTTAAGCCATGATATGATATTAAATAAGGTAATATTAGTTGCTATAACAAAACAACCCCAAGATTTTGGTGCCATAATATAACATGTAATGATCAGTGTAGGTGTTCCTGGTCAGTGGGTCGGTGGGTGGAGAAGAAGGTAGAGGAGACCTCTCTCTATGCAGTCATTAAATAAAGCCACTGCCATCTTCAGTGCGTGGCCTCCAAGGTCACCCAGGAATTGATGTCTAGCCAGGAGATGGAAGAAGAGGGAATGGAAAACGTTTATCCACTTTCAACCACCTGAGCTGGAACATCACTTTCTCACACCTTCATGGGCAAGAACCAGTCACACAGCCCCTCCCAGATGCTCGGAGGGCTGAGAAATGTCCCTGTCTGGGCAGCAACCTCCCACAGCAGCTCCACACTATACAAGAGAAGCACACATCTCCACTGGACAGCTGGCTGTCTCTGCCTCAGATCATTCTCAGACGAGGTCTGTGCTCCATGAAAAAAAGCCTCAGGTTGAACTTCTGCCAGGCTGTCAAGTCACCAACTTTAGCAGGAGTGAGAAGGGGTGGATATTCCACTCCAAGCATCCATCGTGTGTACCCCAGCCCAAGGCGGTGCTCCCCTGGAGTGGAAAAGATAGTGGTAGAAATTTCATGGCCTCAGCTTTCTCTCTCTCTCTCTCTCTCTCTCTCTCTCTCTCTCTCTCTCTCTGTCTCATTCTGTCTCTGTCTCTGTCTCTCTCTTTCTCTGTCTCATTCTGTCTCTGTTTCTCTCTCTCTCTCTCTCTCTCTGGATCATGAGGGCACAAGTTATTTCACCATATCTTTAAGGCTGGGCTTCTGCCCAATACCCTCTTGTCCAACAGATCAGACAACCCAGCATGGCTCACCCCAGTGAACTGTGAGGAGGAAAAGACCCCAAAAGTGGTAAAAGAAATGGAGAAGTGTCTGGGAGAGGCCAAGGCTCACCCTGCATGTTTAGGATTCCTCACGCTGAATTTGTCAGTAGCCAAATCTCCCTGGCTTCTCACCTTTTTCTCCTTTTTAACACCATCATCATCACTGTTTAGTAGACATCTCTTGCTTTTTCTTGGCTGGCATACAACCCCCTTTCTCCAGGTGACATCTTCATTTCCTTGGGGAACCCCCTTCCCCTGCCTCAGTCTGTGTGGTTCAGGCAATTTTCTTAACCCCATGCTAGAATTTGTTATTAAATCCAAAATTTTCACATGAGATTTAAAACCCAGCTAGGCCCTACCTTTGAGCAGCCGCTCACACTCCCACTGGCCTGTCATATCAGCTGTCTCTTTCCTTCTCTAAAGGCCCTGTGTCTACTCCTGGTAAACCCCTCAAAATCACTGATGCACAGAGTATCTTCTGAGAAAAAAGAGAGGTCTTCCCCAGCCAAGCACTGGCCCATATGGACTGAGAGTCAGATGCCTGTTTGGGGGTGAGAGGTCCCTTGTTTTGGAAGTTGTACCCGTTAGCTATTGTCATGTAACAACTCAGTGACATAAGTGTTTACTTTTACTTACAAATCCACAGATCAGCTGGGCAGTTCTAGTCTGGTTTGGCCTCTTATACATCCAAGATAAGCTGTAGACCAGGTATGCAGCTCTGCTGATCTTGATGGGGCTCTCTCACATGTTTGGGAGTTGACTGTTCTAGAATGGCTTTAACTAGGATAAATGAGCTCTCCTCCATGTGGTCTTTCATTTTCCAAAAGGCCAGCCCAAGCTTGTTCACAAAAAGAAAGCATGCAGAAGCATTTGTGGTCTTTTGAAGCCTAAGCTCAGAACTACCACACTGTCACCTCTGCCTCCTTCTAGCCTTCTGTTGGCCAAGGCAAGTCACAAGACCAGCCTAGATCCAAGGATGGAGGATTCTTCCTCTTTCCGGGAGGAACCACAAAGGGGGAGGTATCAGTTTGTAGGCTGCCATTACAAAGTACCACTGACTGAGTAACTTAAACAACAGATATTTATTTCCCACAGTTCCAGAGTCTGGAAGTCCAAGGTAAAAATTTTGGTAGGGTTGGTTTCTTCTGAGACCTCTATGCTTGGCTTGCAGACAGCTATTTTCTCTCTGTGTCTTCATATGGTCTCTCTGTGCATATCTATGTCCAAATTTTCTCTTCTCATAGAGATACCATATTGGGTTAGAGCCCATCCTAATAATCTCATTTTAGTTTATCTCCCTCTTTAAAGACCCTGTCTCCAAATACAGACACATTCTGAGGTCCCAAGGGATTAGGAGTTCAACACATGAATTTTGGGAGAGCACAGTTCAACCTATAACAGATAGAGACTGTCGTCAGTTTTGTGCTCAGTCTACCCCTGCCACCCAGCTATATCCTGAATAAGACGATGACCCCACAAGATGAGTGTTAGTCACCGATGAGCACATCAGGGAGTTGAGGCTCCAGCAGAGTAAGTGATTTGTGGAGCCAGCACAGGAAGCCTTGGTTCTCCTGAAAGGCTTTCTCACATTATCTTTTCCCCAATAAGGAGTGTACTAGGGCAGGCCCCAGGCTGGACAAGGTCATCTGGAAACCAGTTGTTCCTCTTGAACAAGCTGATAAGAGGAATAGGGCAGGGTCGAAACACAGGGTGCCTTCAGGCTTCTGGCTGCCTCGCTGGACCCTGCCTCATGATGAAACACAGAGAACACCCAGGTCTCCCTTCCCTTGCCTGGAAAACACACTGATCATTTCTTGGAACTGTGACCCTTGAATTCAGGATACTAAGTACACTGTCTTTCCTCCCCTACCTCTCCCAGACAGAAGTGGCACTTCATCTCTTCTGAGTCCCCAATTATATACACGTTTCCCAGCTCGATCATTCCACTAGACTGTGAGCTTCTCAAAGGAAAGAGTGCTGTCTTAGTCATGTACCAGCCATGTCCTAGCTTTGAGAACTTGAGCAAGTTATTTAACCTCTCTGTGCATCAGATTCCTCACCTGTCAAGTGGGGATAATAAATAAGGACCCTCCTCAAAGGATTGTGTGATGATTGAATGAGTTAATATATGCAAAGTGCATAGAACAGTACCTGGCACAAAGTCAGTGCTCAATAAATAATAGCTCAATAGTCAGAGCTATTACTATTTTTGGTATTATCCCCCAATGCCCTACATAGGACCCGGCCCAGGAATTATTGGCTGAATGAATAAATTGATGAATTATGAATGACCTTCAACTTCATGAGCTGAGTACCAATGCATGGGGTGGGTAAACTTTAGCTGGGAGAAAAATAGAAATATCCTCAAGTGCATTAAGCATTTTAATGAGAGCCTCCTCCACGCCGACCCATGCTGTCTGGCCACTGCCTTCTGCTACTAATTTTGTTTGGATGGCACTTTGAGGATCAGAATTTGCTGTGCCAGGCCTAGTGGCCTCCCACGTGCCCCCCAGCTGCCTGCTTAAAATAGCCTCTTCTTAGTAACAGTTAATAGGAAGCCTGGAGCAGAACTTACGTAAGCTGGCCAACCTCTTCCCTGATTTAGCTGAGACCCTGCGTCCCACAGCAAATCCTACCACAGTGGGAGCATGCAGGTGCTCCTGCCAGCAGGGGGCGCCCAACATCAGGTTTCTCCTGTGAGGCTCAAGATGCTGATCCCACATCCTCGAATTGACCTGGACCGCAATCCAGACGTCAGGATTTTTAACGCTCCCCATGTGATTCTGAAGTTCAGCCAGGATTGGGAAGTCCCAGAGCCTCTGCAACCGCCTATGGGCTCTTCCTAGATGCTAAGCACCAGTCTCCCCCTTTTTGGGGTGTGTGTTTAGTTTTTTGGGGGTAGTTCCCTGGCTGGGAATCAAATCCAAGCCATGGCGTTGAGAGCGCTGAAGCCTAGCCACTACACCACCAAGGAACCCCTGGTCTCCCCTTCTTGATGCATGTCTTATAGGCTGCAGCAGTATTTCCAAGCTTCTGAGTTGTCCCTGTGCCTCCTGTACAATTTCACCCTGCCTACAAACTGCCTATTACCTTGAACACAACTCATTTTTAAATATTAACCCCATTCTAGGCAGATATGAAGTTACAGGTTGTGCCACTCAGAATCATTTTGTGCAGACCCAGTGGTACATTCACCACACCGGGGAGGCAGCAGAGAGGGGTCAAGGAATAGAGATTGCTTTGTGGGGACTGCACAGAAAGAGAGGCGAGGGGATCCTATCTCAAGTCAATGGCAGTACGTATATGCTGAAAATGCTTAGAATGTCTCTAGGTGAATACACAAGAAACTCGTAAAAGCTGCCTCTAAATCTTCCAGATGTTTTTTTTTTTTTAACTTTTAAAAATGAATCATTTCTTAAAAAGAGAAAGATAGGGTAACAGAAGGAAGTGTCCTAGGTAAGGCGCTCTGACTTTGGCTGAGAGAATCGAATCCTGTCCAAGCAGGAGAGGTGCAGACCAGGAGTGGGAGCACCCAGCGTTTGGGTCATTGGAGACCCACTGCCCACTGCATGTGACACTCAGGCTTCCTCAGGCCCCAGCCAGGGCAAGCCCAGAAAATTTTTTTCTGAGTTCTGGCCCAGCAGGTGCTGGGCCGATAAAGAGAAGCTGTCTGAGCCTGCCCAGGGCAGGCAGGAGGCCAGGAAGTCTCATCCTGAGGAGCTGGAGGAGGCATCCTGGGGGTAACTCTGCAGCTCACATGGTATGGGGGCCAGGGGCAGAGCAAGGACCCACAAGGACATCACAGGGCAGTTACAGGGCACCAGGTCTTAGCTCAGAGAAAGCAAATGCTTTCTTCCTGGCAGAGCTGTGCTGGTTGGTAAGGCTGTTCCAGAGGGAGTGAGGTCCCCGTCCCTGGAGGCATGCAAGCATGAACTGAGGAAACACGTCAGGGAGGCTAGGGAGAATTTTACCCTCCCTGAATTTTAAGAGTCTTCGAATTCTTAGGTTATATGATTCCAACTCCCTGACAGAGCCCTGCCTTCTCCTCCTGTGTTGGTGGTGAAATGTGAGGGAGGCTGGGAGGTACTCCTCTGCCTCCATGCCAAGCTCCTTGCCTCACAAAGAAAAATCTAGGTGGGTCAAGAGCACTGCAGTGGAATGATTGGGGAGGTCCTCAGAGTCATCCGGCATCAAAGGTCGTTGTTTAGCATTGATACAGGAACTTGATCTTGCAAAAGTGCCTTCAGGAGATGGTGGGAGCCCTTACTACCTCCAAGCCAGTGCCTCGGGCCGCACAGTGGGCTCCAACTCAGGCCTCTATACAGTTGGGGCCTCTAAGATAGAAAAAATGCAATAAATTTAGTTCAATTTAAAATGTTTTAAAATGTTATAGTCTTTTTACAGGTAATAACATTCATATGGTACAAATTCAAAAAGTAGGCAAGGTCATTTAGTGAAAAGTTCACCTCCCTTTCATTCTTCCTCTCCACGGCAATCCTCAATCCATGGTATCCTTCAGAAATAGTCTGTAAACATGCAAGCAATACACATATCTCTTATGAAATGTGTTTTGAGCATCTACTAAGTATAGGGATGGGGTGGGCGTTATGACGCCCAGGCTAGGGAGTTAGACAGGCCTAGGTTCACACTTCAACTGGGAATATTTGGCCGTGCCTGTCTCCTAAGAGCAAATGTTTGCTTCCTGGGGACCAGACACTATTCTGTGATCTTTCTGTGTGTTTTCTCATTTAATTCTCACCAGGTGTTAGTCAGGGTCCTCTGAGAAGCAGACACCAGTATGGGATTAAACTTGAAAGAGATTTATTGGGAAAAATACCTAGGAAGGAAAATGGGGAAGGAGCTAGAGTAAGGTCACCAAATTTAGCAAACAAAAATACAAGACACCTAGTTAAATTAAAATGTTAAGATAAGCAATGCATAATTTTTTAGTGTAAGTATGCCCTATGCAGTATGTCCCTCGTATACTTACATTAAAATATTGTTTGTTGTTTACTCAACATTTACATTTAACTGGGTATCCTATACTTTATCTGGAGGGAACTAAGAGAGACCATCATGCCAGTCTGACCCCAGGGTAAAGAAAGAGGAAAAGAGCAAAGGTGGGTAGTGTGGTAGGCTGATAATGGCCCCCAAAATGCCCATGACTCAATCCCCAAAACCTGTGATGGTTACTCTGTATGGCAAAAGGGACTCTGCAGATATGATTAAACTGAGGATCTTGAGATAGGGAAATTATCCTGGTTTATCCAGGTGTACCCTAAATGTAATTGCAAGGATGCTTATGAAGGGAGGCAAGAAAGTCAAAGAAGGAAGTAAAAGGTGTAAGACGAGGCCCGAGGAGAGTTCTGTCTCACAGGAAGGGGCCTGCTGCTCTCAGTCCCTCAGGTGCCGACTGGGAGCAGCCTGTGGGAACCCAGTCTCCATGTTGTGCTTTCTTCAGAGCACAGCAGCTGAGCCAGTCAATGACGTTACTCATCTTTGGAAACTTCAGAAGCACATTTTTATGGCTCCCATACACCACAACCTTATTATTCTCATTCTACACACAAAAAAAAACATTGCACAGAGAGCTTAAGAAACTTGCCACAGTCACACAGCCTTTAAGTATTGTTGCTGGAATTTGAACCTAAGTCTGACTCTAGAGTCCACACAATTTAATCATGATTTTAGAATGCTTTCTTCTTGTGCCTTGGCGTAAGATCTGCCTCAAGTAGCATTTGGAATCAAGTAGAGTATATTTTAGGAATAAGCTAATTAAAAAATATATTATAGACTGATAATAGCCACTGTTAGAAATTATGTGGGGAAATGAGTACTCTCAAATCTCCTGTACTATGGAGGAGTATAAATTGTGTATAGCCTTTTGTAGAGTAATTGGCAGTATTTACATAAATTTTAACTGCCCATGCCCTTTGTTCTAGTAATTTCACTTCTAGGTGTTCTATTCCACAAAAAAATCTCATGTCTGCACAAAGACAGGAGCAAGATTAGTCATTATGATATTGTTCGTAATCAGGAAGCACTGAAAATGACCTAAATATCCATTAGCAGGGGAGTACAAAATGAATTATGATGAATCCATATACCAACCATTGTACTCATTAAAAAACAAACAGGGGAGAGCTCTGATGGCCACCACAAGGAGAGTGCCATGTCATGTTATGTATTAAAAGAGTCTTAGGACAATGAGCAGAGTACAGGGATATGGCATTTATGTAAAATAATAGGAAACCATGTGTTGCATGTGAATGTATGCAAATACAGAGTCAACTACTGTTGGAACTTTTATTTATTTCTGGATACTCAACATGCATACTTTCAGTTGATACTAACTGAGGGTTTACTAAGCACACTGGGCATTTTTGCCCTCTGCACACCTCAGCACAAAAGCCAGAGGTCAGATCTGTCCCCTGGTGCTTCTCCTTGTGGCCCTGCATGGCATGGCTGGCCCCTCCTCTTGGGAACTGTGAGTAACAAACTCTATTTTCAATGGGAGTCATCTCTCCATCTGTTGGCCTCACCATACCTGAATAATAATTAAATCTACATTTTAAAACACTGCCCCACTTCCATATTTGAAACACCACCCCTCAGTGTGTGGGATGCAGGAGATCTGAGAGTCCAGATTCCTCCTCACACGCATCCATCTGGAGATGTACAGTGTGAAGTGGACACGCCACGTGAGCAGTCTACAAAGACAATCATGAGGCGATGGCCACACGGTAACACACCCCTCTTGTCACCTCTACTGCTCCCTTCCTCATCCTCTCAGGCGATGTGTGGGGCCAACCACCTCCAAACTGTGAACTGTGGCTACCTCTTCGGAGGGATGCCTGGAGGTGGGAGTTATAAAAGGAGAGTCTAATTTTTGCTCTATATATCTGTATATTACATAAAATTTTAGTGATACTCTATTACTTGAGTACATTTAAGATATTAAAAATAATGATAGGCTTAGGGGGAATCAAAAAAAGAAAGAGGCTTATTAAGTCAATGACCGTGTTTTGGCAGGAGAAGGCGAGCGCTGTCTTTCACAGGCTTGTCATTGGTTTTGAAGCTTTGGTGTGATAGAAACCCCAGCCTTGTGCTGGGAAAGGGACCTCTTACTCAGACCTGTTGGCACTTACTGCCTTTGACGCCAACGTCTTCTCTAGTGTGCTCAGCTCCTGACGACTTCCTCCTCCTCTTCCCCAGCAGTCTTCAGGAGCCTTTCATCAAAGGATAATTACCGGCTCATTTGTCTCTGCCTTGAGCCTTGCCCCCACTGATCATGAATCTCCAGGAGCTAGATAGATGCTTCCTGTGACAGCTGCCCCCTCAGAAAGCAACACTCAAGGGACTATCCAGGAAGTGAGCCCTGAATTACACAATTAGTTCATTTAGGTTCAAATGCTGGTTCTGTCATGTATTTGCTGTGTGAACTTAGGCAAATTACTTAATCTCTCTGAGCCTCAGTTTCCTCATAAGAAAAATGGGAATAGGAGTTCCCTGATGGTGTAGTGGCTTAAGGCTTCCGCACTGGCGCTGTCAGCGCTGCGGCCTGTGTTCGATTCCCGGTCAGGGAGCTACCCACATACCAAAAAGCAAAAAAAAAAAAAAAAGAAAGAAAGAAAAATGGGAATAAAATAGTATCTATCTCATAAGGTTGCTGAGTGTTTGAATATATCTGAGACACCTCAGATATAAATCCTGAGAGAAAATGTTCATTTTTCATTGTCAGATTTTGTTATTATTAATCTCCCTGTTTACTCATTTTCTAAACTAACACTTACTGTGTAACTACAGTGTACCTGGCCCTTTGTTAATTCCCAAAGCTGTAAAACAGATTTTAAATGACTTGTTCTTTGTATGTCACAGGCTGGTTTGGAACCAGCGGCAGCAAGAAAAAGCTGGGTTAGATACTAAGAAGAACTTCCTAGTATGAAAGGTAAGCTGATTCCAGAGGTGGGGCGAGGGGAATTGAAGGACTCTTCTAATGAGAGGAGAAGCTGCGTCAGAAAACATTGGGACTACTGAGACCTTCACAGCTTTCTGAACCACACTAGTGGGGTGCTGGGCAAGAAAAGAAGACAAAAGGAGTAATGTTCCAGGCAACACTGGGCATATTTGAGAGGAGCCACATGACATTTACAACATTTTCCTGAAGAGGTGGATAACTGGTAGTTTGATTCTCATGCCCAGCAAGGCCCAGCCTGGCAGGATTCGGATGGATGAGAGGTTGATGAGAAATAAATGAGACAGCTGCTGAAATTTCTTCTTTGGAAATAGAAGAAAGTTGCAATTTGAAATTGGTTGAGTTTCTCCAGGAAGGGGATGTGATGGGGAAAGTTCTCATCTATAACAACTCCATTATTAGCTGTAGGGCTGGGGAGCCAACTGCTTAGCCGGGGCCTCACACTTCTGCAGCAGATGCTGGAGTTGGGCGTGGAAGCTAAGTAAATGAGGCACTTCACACACAGACATCTAGCATGGTTCCAGAAGACTGGATTACACTCAAACTTGAGCATCAGAATTCCCTGGAGGGCTTTTCACAGCACAGATCACTGGGTCCCAATCCCAGAATTTCTGATTCAGTAGGTCTGGGGGTGGGGTCCAAGAATTTACATTTCTCACAAGTTTCCAGATGATGCTGGACCATACTTCAGATGCACTGCTCTAGGTGAACCCCAGGATTCTGGGGCCAGGTCCATCCAGCTCTGCCAGGAGGGAGCCCAGAGGAGCTGCCTGATACAATGAGGGAGGAAGTCACAGAAGACTTCCTGGAGGAGGAGGTGCCTGAGTTAAGCCTGAAGCTGGGATTTTCCAGCTCAAAAAGAGAGGCAGGAAGAATTCCAGGCAAAGAGGCAGTATTGTGTTGGTTAAGAAGAGACATAGTTTGGTGTGCACAGTGTGACTAGATGGGGTGAGTAGTAGGAGCTGAGCCAGGAGCAATGAACAGCATCTATTTCACAAAAGGCCTTGAATGACAGGCCTTTGTCCTGAGGGCCTGGGAGTGTTGCTGAGGGTTCTTAGCAGGAGAGTGACATGATCAGAGCTGACCTTTGAAATGATTTCTCTTTAAGGTAGGGCAGTGGGGATTTAGGTATGATTATTTTCTCCCTGCTATTGATGAGGAAACGGGTGCAGAGAGTAGAAACTATTTGTCTAACACCATGGCTTTAAAGTGGCAGAGCCAGAACCTACCCTGCTTTGCCTAACACCAGGTGCCCTTCTACCCACCACCTGACAGGGTTTGGAGCACAGAGACGGAGAAGAGGAGCAGGGGGCAGGGGGTAGCTAATCCTGCCTTTGCCCCCAGCTCACTGGGGCTTCATGTTCTAATTGGCCCTCTCTTGGCCACTAAGAGGACCAACTGGTAAAGTACTACAGGTAGTTTATTATAAGTGCAGCCTGGGGTTGGGGAATCATGGGAGTGGGTGGGGGAATGGTGCCAGCCCAGAGGGACAAAGCCAAAAGTTTGCACTGACAATGCTGTCTTCGGAAGTGTGATGTTCCCTGAGTCATCAGGCCCAGATGACTAAAAGGGCTGCAGCCTCTGCCCACCCTCTGTCACAGATGCTGCTTTCTTTGCTCTAATGAGGGGCATTCTTGAAAGAGGCTACCACAGCCCCACTTGCCGGCTCTGCTCTCAGCAGGCACTAATGAGGTGTTTGGAGAGCCCTGAGGTCAAGGGCTTTAAGGGAGGGATGATAAAAGGGGGACTCATTATAGCAATATCAGGCAGCAGGAACCCTGACCTCACAGAAGAGCCAAGTACCTCGTACTCGCTGCAAATTTTACAAAAGCAAGATATACACACTAATCATGATATCCCCACCCCAGTGGGCAGACCCACTGCTCCTTTCCTTCCCAAACCAGTGGTTCTTGACCTTCCTGGATCATTAGACTCCTTTGAGAATTTGATAAGAGCTCAAATCCTTTCCCCCAAGAATTAAAAGCAAACTAAAGAAGTAATAATCCCAAGGGCTGGCATTTATAAATAGTATGTGCCTGGCATTGAGGTAAATGGTTCACATGGCTCATCTCATTTAATCCTCACGATGCCCCAAGTTTTGCTATCTCCACTTTGCAGGTGGGAGACTGAGACCCAGAGAGCTTGTTACCTGTTGGAGGCCACACAGCTAGTTAATGTGGAGCTCAGACTGTTGGAATCCAAAGCCTATTTTTTTTTTAACCAGCTTGCTCTACCACATACACACACATACACGTGAGCCTAACTTGGGAGGCAAAATGAGGACATGACAAACCCACGAAGGACCTGAGAAGCATCCTTCCTGAGTGCTCGGGACATAACTCACCCCCTCCCAAAGATCTCACAGTTCATTGGGGGATAGACATGCTCCCTGATGGTCAGAATTGTGAAAGAAGAGCTAAAAGCATAGAGGAGGGTCATCCAAACCAACCAGAGGTGCTGGGAAGGACATCCCAAGAGCACTAATATCATTAAGTCACAGTGTTTTAAAGGAGAGGTGGGCAAGGGCTTTCCTGGCAGACAGAATAGTGGGGGTAAAAACGGTAGAGGCCAGAAAGCATGTGGCAATATTTGGGGATAATGCACAGCTAAGAGAAGTGACAATAAAGTGTGGGGAGCCTGAGATCTGATAGGTGGCAGATGACAAGGCTGAAATGTCAAGTTCTATAGTAGTTAGGATGCTTTTGGCCACAAGTGTCAGAAACCCCAACTAGAAGTGGTTTAAAGAATGAATCCGTTTTATTATCCTCCATAACAAGATGTCCAGAGGTGGGGTGGTTTCACGATTGGTTAATTCTGTGTGGCTCAATGACACTGTCAAGGACTCAGATGTGTCAGTCTTCTGCTCTGCCATCCCCAGTGAGTTGACTTCTGTCTCAGGCTTGTGCCCTCAAGGTCACAAAATGGCTGCCAGAGTTCCAGACAGCACTTGAGAACATTATGACAGTAAGCAGAGGAAGAGGGATTATTTTTTTCCCATGGTGCTTTTGTTTTATCAGTAGGGAAAACTTTCCCCAAAGTCCCCATCTTTCCCCCCATTGACAACACATATTTCACTGAGTGACACAAACACCCTCAAACAGATCACTGGCAAAGGTCATGATTGGCTTAGACCAGTGGTTCTCAACCTTCCCAATGCCATGACCCTTTAATATGGTTCCTCATGGTGTGGTGACCCCCATAAAATTATTTTCGTTGCTACTCCATAACTGTAATTTTGCTAGTTATGAATCGTAATGTAAATATTTGATATGTGTTTTCCGATGGTCTTAGGCGACCCCTGTGAAAGGGTCGTTCGACCCCCAAAGGGGCCGTGACCCACAGGTTGAGAACCGCTGGCTTAGACCCATCAAAATTCCCCTCTTCAGAGATGCATGGCTGCTTGATACCTTAACAAAGCCAAGAAGAAATGGAAGAAATGTCTGTGAAAAAGGCAACTTAATGGTGTCTGCCACAGATCCTGAATGTGAAAATCTTTTATTATGAAGGAAAAGAAGAGTCATCAGGAGTTCTAAGCTGGGAAACATAGGGAAGTCCATGTTTTTAAAAGATCACCCTGGTAGCCAAAAAGAAGGATATTCAGAAGTCAGGAGAAGCCATGGGGAAATAGAAACTGCAATAGGCCAAGGGAGGAGAAGCGCTGCCCTAGATTTAAAGCTGGAGCAGTAAGATGAAAAGAAAAAAGCACGTTTCTAAGATGTTTGGCATTCCTATTTTTAATTTCCAAGTTTTTTTCATGTTCTTTGATGCATTTCTACATAATCTTGAACTAGTTTTATGGATGCTATATTTTATTATCTCTCTGAGGGTACCAATTATAAGTATTTTTTTTAACTTCCTTTTCTGTTTTCAGAATTATCTCTGTTTCCTCTAGAGCCATTTTATTTTGTTTCTTTATCTTAGTCTGTTGTTTAGGTTGCAACATTTCCTGAAATGCTGAGATCACCCTTAATTGTTGTTTATTCAGGGAGAAAAGGAGCTAACCATGTGTGATCAATTAGCCATCTTCAACCCCAACTCTCCTGAGATATATAAAATATAGAATCCATGGGAATTGCTGGGTTAAAGGGAAGCACAGACATTCAAACTCTGAAGAGAGAAGCTTCCAGGCTGTCTTTAAAAGTGAGCTTGAGTTGCTAACACAGATATTTGCCCAGGACCTGACCCCTTTCCAGAGCCCGTTAGGTAGAAGGCCTCAAACACACCAAGACCTCCTAAGCCACGTGAGGAGAGAGAGCCTGTTCTCGTTGACTGTACCTTGGAAACTGCTTCCTTGGCTGTGCTTCACTAGGAAACTGTCTAAACGATGGTAGAATCTCTTGGAAGTCAAGCACATGGTGTCATGGTGTCAGGAAGACGAATTATGAATCATCCATGGGTTGTTTGCCTGACCTTGGGCTTCGAACCTCAGTTTCCCCATCTTTAAAAGGGGATAACTGCAGTACCTATTTTGTCAAGCTCTCTGTGCGAACGAGATGAGACAATGCATGTGATGTGCCTAGCATGGGCACTGTGGTTGATTGGTAAATGTAAGCTATTACTACTAATTGTGGTTAATAAGAAGGCACTATTTTCCCCATTGAGAAGGCAGGTCAGGCTCTCCGCCTGACTCTCAGTTCAAAGCTGGGATCATGAGAGGATCAGAAGGAACATGGAGAGGAGCCCTCTTTCCTTCCACAAGTTGCCCTGGACTTGGATTTGAGAGGCTCACATAGGAGCAGGAGTTGGTGCTGTGAAGAAAGAGGAGCAATGGCAAGTGAGAGTAGAAAGGCTGCTGGGAAGGCAAGACAGAGGCAGAATTTAAATCTCAAACCAAAAGTGGATTCTGGATTCTGTCCCACAACCTGAAGTATAGTGGTTAAGAGCCTGGGATTTGAGATCATATAGAACTGGGTTTTAATCTTGGCTTGGCAGCTCATTAGCTGCCTTCCCATCTGTGAACCTCATATCCTCATATGTAAAATGGAAATAACCCCAATACTTAGCTGATAAAGTCATTGTGGGGATTACATGTGATAGCACATGTGAAGTTCTGAGTTCAATGTGCAGCACATAGTGAGTACTCAGTAAATGTAGCTTCAATAATAATTATAATAGTAGTATTTCCCTTGGTATTAATGGGGATAAGAAGGTTATTAAAGTCTACCATGAGCCTCTGTCTTCACTTGGTATTATGACTACTAGTAAGGCTGTGTCCATCAGAGCCCTGGCCGGAAACAGCTGCCCACTGCAGGGGGTACCTAAAGAGAGCTTAATGAGGAGACATTTTATCTTGGGGAGGACAGGATTAATAGAAGCGTACAAGATAGTGCAGCACCCCAGGGCAAGCAACAGTGAGGACCCGGAGAGCTGGGGCTGTCAGGATGGGCGGCCTCGCACCTGTGGTGCAGGAAGAATTTTCCTCTCCTCCCTGCCTCTGAGCTGCTGAACCCCATGAGAGTCTGAAGGAAGAGGAACAATCTGCAGAGATTGGCCTGCTGGACGCAGACGGGAAGAGAAGGGATCTGGAGGGCAGACAGAGGCGAGCCCCAAAGCCAAGGAAGTCCGTGTCTAGAACTCATCAAACAACAGCCAGATGTAGAAAAGGGCTTTGCTGGGCCTTAGGAAATATTAGTCACTGACAAGAGCCATTGTGATTTTGGAGGAAGGGGTGACAGGGAAACTATCCTAGACAGTGACTGGAGCCCTCCCCAGTGTACCTCTCTAGCCTGGGCGGTGACGCTGGCAAGTGGTTGGCAGCAGGTAGGGTGGGAGAAAGAAAGGAGTATTCCCCACTTGAAAACGCCCTAAATAGTGTGACATTTATAGACTATTAGAAAGAAACACAGAGGACTTGAGAGTGCAATGCATTGGCTCATGTAACTGAAAGGCCAAGGTATGGCTGGACCCACATGCTCAGAGTCACCAGATATCCGTCTCTCCACTTCTTGACTGTCTTCTGGTGGGCTTCGTTCTCAACCAGGTTCTTTCTCTGCAGCTCCAAGCTAACAGCCTACCAGTTTAGCAACTTGTGAAGGGAAAGAGAGAGCCTCTTGACAAAAATTCCAGCAGAAGTTCTGGAGCTGATACTCATTGGCCGAGCTTGGCCCACCCCTGAGCCAATTACTGTGGCAGGGGTAGGGAGGTGGGGCTGGGGTCTATTCAGAGGTGGAGAGTAAGGAGCCCTGCCTCCTGGTCATGTGGTCAAGCAAAGCACTACATCTCTCTATGAAGAAATGACCTTATTATCATGGAGAACTTAGAATGAGGCCATCAAAACAGGTAAGCTATTAGCTCAGGTGCCCCCCAGTAAGTGTAAGCAATGCTACCTGGAGATAAGGTGTAGAGTCTTGGCTAAGAGCACAGACCCTGGAACCTGGAGGCAGGGGTTGGTGTCTGAGCTCTGCCATGTCCCAGCTGCAGGAGCTTGGGCAAGAGACTTAACCTCTCCATGCCTTAGTTTCCTTGTGGGAATAATTATAATGGTTACCTTTTGGTGTGAAGATTAAATAAGTCAAAGTACATAAAGTACTTAGAACAGTGCCTAGCACACGGGAATGCTAAGTATTAGCTCTTTTTATGATCATATATTTAATGTATTTGTATTTCTCAGTCTTAACCTCAGGACTCATTTATGCTCTTAAAAATTATTGAGGGAGTTCCCTGGTGGTGTAGTGGCTTAAGGCTTCAGTGCTGGTGCTGTCAGCGCTGTGGCCTGGGTTCGTTTCCCAGTCAGGGAGCTACCCACATACCAAAAAGCAAAAAAAAAAAAAAATTATTGAGGGCCCCCAAAGGACTTTTGATCATGTGGATTTTATCTATTGGTATTTTCTATATTAAATTAAAATGAGAATTTTTATACTTGAATATTTGATATCAAAATCAACAAAATTACTACAACTGCTTTAAATACAGCATTATAAAACTTAAAAATATATTTCAAAAATATGAAAGGCAATTAAAGGTTTTGGCATAAAGTGCAAAATGATAATTTTAAAAAAAGAGTTTACTAGTATATTCCTTATTTCCTAGTTTATGCTTAATAAGTTATGATTCTCTTCTTGTTTCTATAATAAGGGAGCAATTAAGTACCTCCCATACAACAATTTTTAAAATTTATTTATATATTTATTTTTCAATTAGAGTTGGTTTTCAATATTATTTTGTATTAGTTTTGTGTATATAGCATAATGGTTAGACATTTATATAATTTACAAAGTGACCCCCCCTCCCACAATTAGTCTAGTACACACCTGGCACTATACATATTATAGTTATTACAATATGATTGACTATATTCCCTATGCTGTACTGTACATCCTCTTGGCTATTTCATAACTACCGATTTTATTTCTTCTTCTTCTTCTTTTTTTTTTTTTGAAGTGGTGAAACAAAAAGATAGTTTATTGAGGAGAAAGTATACTCCAAAGAGGTAGGAACAGGCTCAAGCAAAGAAAGTGGCTCAGGAGCCAATTTTATTTCTTAATCCCTTCACCTTTTTCACCCATCCCTCTCCCCACCTCCCATCTGGCAACCTTCAATTTGGTCTCGGTACCTGTAAGTCTGTTTCTGTTTTGTTTGTTCATTTATTTTTTTCTTTAGATTCCACATATAACTGGAATGTCATATGGTATTAGTCTTTCTCTGTTGGACTTATTTCACTTAGCGTAATACCTTCCAGGTTTATCTATGTTGTTGCAAATGGTTCATTCTTTTTATGGCTGAGTACTATTCCATGGTATATACTTACACAGTGGAGTATTACTTTATCCAGTTGTCTATTGATGATCACTTAGGTTACTTTCATATCTCAGCTATTGTAAATAATGCTGCAATGAACCCAGGGTGCATATACTTTTTCTAATTACTGTTTTGGATTTCTTTGAATACCTAGAAGTGGAATTTCTGGGTCATAAGGTAGTTCTATTTTTAATTTGTTGAGGAATCTCTATACCGTTTTCCATAATGGCTGTACCAATTTGTAATCCCACCAACAGTGCAGGAGGGTTCCCTTTTCTCCACATCGCTGCCAACACTTGTTTGTTAATTTATTGATGATGGCCATTCTGACAGGTGTGAGATAATATCTCATTATAGTTTTAATTTGCATTTCTCTGATGGTGAGTGATGTTGGGCATCTTTCCATATGACTATTGGCTACCTGTATATCCTCTTTGGAAAAATAAATGTCTATTTAGGCCCTCTGCCCATTTTTTACTTGAGTTGTTAGTTTTTTTGGTATTAAGTTGCATGAGTTCTTTATAAATTTTTTTATTACCCCTTATCAGATATATCATTGGCGAATATCTTCCACTCAGTAGATTTTCTTTTCATTTTTTGATGGTTTCCTTTAAGATGAGAATTCTTAAACTATTTATTTGTTACAAATGTTTTAAATGTCTGACTTAATAGAAGACACTTGGATTTTCTTATCTGCTTTATTTAATCAATAGATTTGATTTTGATTGAAACAGATAAAGATAATTTGGCCTCACACAGATATGTAGTTAGTAGAGTGAAAACCATGTAGATCTAGGCTGACCAGATGTACTGTTTTAAGCGGGACAGAAAACAACAGTACTGTCCTGTTTCAAATGGCACACACGGTCAGCCTAGTCTCATTGGGCTAAATTCAATGTGTCAGTAGGCTAACCATACGTACCATTTGAAATTGGACAGTACCGTCGTTTTCTGTATCATTTAAAAATAATATGTCTGATCAGGTTATGTAGAGCCCCTGAAAAGGTCTGAGGATCCCAGGGGTCTTCAGAGCAATACTGAGAAGTGCTATTGTATATAAAGTATGAGAGCCAGCATTCTGTATCTGTTCAACTTGGAAGCAGACTGCTTGGATATCAGTCTCAGATGTGGGGGCAAATCTCATAACCGCTCGAGGCCTCAGTTTCCTCCTAGAGAGGGTTGAATGATTTGCTTCCTGTGGAATGATTAGAGCCATGCTTGGTGCTAGTAAGTTCTCAGTGAACACTGTATTTTGATTGTTAGCTCTGAGTCTGGCACATGTAAGGGCTCCCTTTATTCTAGGCCAGGCATCCTTTCAGAGATAATGTTCAACCTCTCAAGAATGACTTAGGGGGGAGTTCCCTGATGGTGTAGTGGCTTAAGGCTTCGGCACTGGCGCTGTCAGCACTGAAGCCTGGGTTCGATTCCCGGCCAGGGAACTACCCACATACAAAAAAAAAAAAAAAAGAATGGCTTAGGGTTCCGTGTTCTCCAGGGCTGCCCTGCGACCCTGTGCTCCTCCCAGGGGAGTCTGAGCTGTGCCCTCTGCCATCTGCCTGACCACAGGCCCAAAGCAGCTGTGCCCATGTGTGCCTGCCAGCATCTGGCACCTCAGCCGGGTGTACCTGCGTCGGCACTGGGAAGCTCTCCTCCCCAGCAGCTGCCGATTAGGAAGTCATTCTCCATAATGGACAGAGGCTTATCAGCCTGCCAATAATTACCAGGCCCAGAACGTGGCTGCAATTCAGGAGAGCTGATCCCCAAAGACCAGAGCCACTTAAATACTGGCATTGACCATGGGTCCCCTTGGTAACCCGTAACTCTCAGCACAATTTCACCGCTCAGCTAATTGATGTTCTCCAAGGCAGTCAGCTCATACCGGCCAATCGAAATGGGCTCTAATTGCCAACATCCTTCAGGTAAGAAGTCCCACATGTTCTCACGCCACCCAAGAGGCCCAAGCAGGAACTGAGTCTTTCTGAAAACCAGTCCTCTGATTGCATTTAATTAATCAAAATAAGGTTTGCAGAAAGGATTAATTAAAGAACCTATTAGGAAAAGTCATGATATTGGGATATTTCACAGCAAAGCAGATCAGGTGGCTTCACTGAATTCGTGAGAGGCAGCTCTTAGAAGAAATGTTCCCCAGCTTTTCAAAGATGCCTGAGTGAGGAATAGCAGGGGTAGAGGAAAGACTCCCGGACTTGGAGTCTTACAGAACCAGAGTGAGCCCGGTGGTACCATCCACCCAAAACGTGCAGCCTTAGGCAAGTTGCTTCACCTCTCTGAGCCAGACATTTCTCATCTGTAAAGTGGGGGTGCAGATGATGGGTAGAAAGTACCTTTCTTACATAGAGCCCTGCGCATTGTAGGTTCTTGGTAGCACAGTGCAGAGGTGAAAACTGGCACCTGCAGAGGGCTGTTTCTTATTCTCTGAAGTGTTTTAAAAGGTAGAGTAATTGGGTAGATGTTACACTGGGTTGCAACATCAGCTCTCAGCTCTGTGGCCCTTTGTGGGGCCAGCTTCTAAGGTTGTAGTAGCTGCATAGTGCCCTACAACATTTGGGGTTTCCCCACCACCTCCCTCTCGGGCCTGGGAGTCAAGCAGACCTGGCCACAAATCTCACCTCCACCTTCGCTCTTGTGACTTTCATTCGTATGTTCAACAGCTGTTTGCTGAGCCTTTCCCCTATGCCAGGCACTGTCCTCAGTGCTGGGGGCAGGAATGGTCCTTGCTGCATGGAATACAGAGTTTGGTGATGTAGGAGCCATTTATGAAAAAAATCACCCAAAAAGACTGTGGCAGGCGCTGCGGGTACCTCATTCTCTCCTCTGCTCTCACCTTTGTGGTGCACACAATGGTCTCCTGAGATTCTTCACCTAAGTGCCTTCTTGTGGGTCAGGGCACAGGACAAGCTGGAAGCGCCAGAGAATTAACATCCCCAGGAGCAGCCCTGAACCCCTGGTTGTTGAGGATCAGAAGAAAATTTCCAGCTTCCTCACCCCATCATGTGGGACAGCTCCGAGGTCCGTTCTATAGTTCCCTGAGGGACACCTGCTCACTATTGCCCTATTCACCTCCCTCCCTTCCCCAGATCTCTCCCCGACTCCCACACCAGTGCTTCCTGGGATCACCCTGCAAGTAAACTACTTGCACTCAAATTCTGTCTCAGGGTCTGCTGCCGGAGGAACGCAGCCTAAGACAGATACAATTACAAACTGTGATAGCTACAATGAAGGAGAGGGATGCAGTGCCACAACCCCACAGAGTGTCATCTGAAGTGACAATGAAGGAGAAGTTACTTGGTGTGAGTTATTAGGATTCGGCAGAGAAAACAACCCATTTGGGAAGTGTTAAACGAGAAGGGTTAACACAGCTCTTCATGCTGCCTTGGCCTCTCCGGGGTGTCAGCGTCCACCTATTCCGATGGACACGTGTCCTGATCGGCTGATGCCTGTCTTGTCCCAGTTGATACAGATTTCAAGTGTCACTCTTGGAATTAGACACTTACGAAATTGTCTGCTTGGAGAGCAGACCTGTAGGGTGGTGCCACAGAAGCGACCTGCCAAGTAAGCTGTTTCCAATCAGGAAGGTGGGAAATGAGGAGGCCACCACTGGAACTGAATCCAAAAACTTACTACTTGGAATACAGTAATAGAAAGGAGCAAACTACTAAAACAGGATGCTACATCATGACTGAACTTCAAAGACATTATTATGCTAATTGGCAGAAGCCAGGACAAGAAACCATGTATTATATGATTCTATTTGTATAAAAATGTCTAGAAAAGGCAAATTTAAAGAGAGAACATAGATTAGTGGTTGCCTGGGGCTGAGGGTGGAGAGAGAGATTAATCGTAAATGGACAAAGGGATCTTAATGGGTGTCTGAAAATGTCCTAAGATTGATGTATGGTGACGGTTGTACCACTAGGTAAATTTACTGAAAATCATTGAATTGTATACCTGAAATGACTAAATATTATGGTATATAAAATCAATTTTTTCTTTTTTTTCTTTTTGCTTTTTGGTATGTGGGTAGCTCCCTGACTGGGAATCGAACCCAGGCCGCAGCACTGACAGTGCCAGCGCCGAAGCCTTAAGCCACTACACCATCAGGGAACTCCTAGTTTTTAAATAATGAAAGTAAGTTGTTTAAAAAGAAAAAGAAAAAAAAGGAACATACTACTGTACCTGGGAAGCTGGCCAGAAAGCTGCTCTCACAACTGACTAGATACGCCCAGAGCTGGAGTTTGAATACCAGAAAGTTGCTGCAGAAACACCACACATCACTGTCACCTTGCTTTCCAGCAGGAATAGTCCAAAGCAACCTTCCCAGTGTCACATGAGAACATCCATGTGGAGAACTTACTGTGCATCCAGAAACACTAGCTGCAAGGGAGCCTGAGAAATACATAGTCTTTTCTTTCCAACCTCCACAATACAGAAAGGCACCCTGGGAGGTAACACGGGGAATACGACACAGGAAAAAGAGGGCTCGAGTCAGAGGGAATAATATGAACAAAGCCCCTAAGGTGTGTTTAGGAAAAAAGAAGAGGCCAACTGGGTGGGCATGGTAAGGAGTTTGAATTTTATCAGAGGTGAAGAAATGGAAGGCACTGAGCAGTCTTCGGGGAGGTTGCCATGGTCAGATTTGCAGTTCAAGAAGGTCCTTGTGGCTGTGTGGGGAGAATGGGTTTGCGGGACAAGAATGGAACCCAGAGACTAGTGAAGAGGCCACCGTAGTCTCAAGATGAGGCATGATGATGACCAGGAGCTGGGTGGTGGCAGAGGCGTTAGAAGGAAATAGGTGGATTTTGGACATGCCCGGCAAGTACAATCCACAGGGCACGGTAAAAATTGGATGATAGGGGAGGAGAGGCATAGAGATAACCCTCAAGTTTCAGACTCATGAGCTTAGAAAAATCATCTTACTACTCATTTGGTTTCCTTTTCTCTAAACTGGAGGTGACTATGATGGATAACTCATTCATTCATTCAACAGATATTCACAAAACACCTACTACGTGCCCAGCAGGGCGTTTTTCCCAATGTATGGCCCAGAGGAAGTGCTCAGGAAAATTTTCCTTTTTCTTTTATCCTTCAAAGCTCAACTCATGTGTCCCTTCCCCCAGGAAGGCTTCCTCAGTTCCACCCAAACCACACTGTTTTCTCACACTTCTAAGTATGACAACCAGAGTCCTTGTGTGGGGACTGGACTGACCCAGAGAGATGGGGAGAACTGGTTAAAGCACAAGGCCTGGACAAGGCACATCCCCTTCAGGGCTGGAGGGTTGAAAGGTAGCATCTAAAACACCGCAGATTTCAAATGTTAGCAACTCCAAGAACATGTTATTTCTTATTTCTTTCCATAGAGCCTTTACTAATGTTCTTTCCTTCTGCCTGAAATAGGTTTCTTCTTTTTCATCCTTAGACTCGCTTGGCTATTTTCTCCTCCAAGAAGCCTGCTTTGCCCAACCACCCTTCATCTGTGTTCTCCTTACATGCCTTGCTCACCACAATCGACACCTCTCACACTAAGTGGCCATCATCTGTTTGCTTGTCTGTCTCCCCACTGGATGGGGATTCCCTCAAGGCCAGGGAACCTGAGGAAGTCAGGCTGGGGAACTAAAATAGGAGTGACTTGAAGCTTTCAAAATCCACTGAAGAAATATTTATGGAACACCTACCTTGTGTCAGGTCCCAATTTAGGCAACTTTGATGAAGGTAGGCACATATGAGAAGAGAAATATAGGGAGAATTTCAGTGGAGAAAGAACAGGGAGGGGCATCTGTCTTGGTCAGAATTGACCAAGTTTAACTTCAGTACCAAATAAACCCTGAAATCTCAGCGACTTAATATAACATCAGTTTATTTCTTGCACATGACAAGTCTGATGTGAGTGAGCAGGGTCTAACTTCCATCTGGTGATGCCAGGATCTAGAATCCCTCTGCCACATGCTCTGCCACTTCAACATGTGGCAGAAAGAATGGGGAAAGGAGGCTCACAGATTCTAACTGCCTCCATCCAGGAGTGATACCCTTCTGCTCACAGCCCATGGATAGGGTGTCATATGACCCTATCCCAACTGCAAGGGAAGCTGGGAAATGTAGGGAAGCACATGGACCATCTCTGCCATGGCATTCTAGGCTGAGAGAAAGGCATGTGTGTGAGGGGGGATTTGGGGAGCAGCACAGAGAATTAAGGATAAAGCTACAATTCCTAGCATGGATTCACAGTAAAGCCCCCGTGACTGTTCTTTTGGTTTTTTACTTTTGGGTTTTTTGTGATTGAAAAATGAATGGAAGGAGGAACAAATCGTCTGCAAGATTCAGTGCTGAGTCCCTTCTGGTCCTGTAGTACTAGAGCTAAAAATGTCATTTATCAAGCATCTACTTGGTACCAGACACCGTGTTAGGACTGTACATATATTACCACTCCATCTCATTTAATACTTAGGACAATTCTGAGGGAGGTGTAGGGATACCTGTGCCCATGTTACAGTGAGAAGACCAAGACTCAAACTGGTGTAATCATTTGTCCAGGACTGAAGCTAATGCCCAAACCTTTTTCATCTTGCTGTATTGGTATGATCACCCACAGAGACGGTGGGTTTCTCACTCTTCAAGTGGTCCCATATCTGAGGAGGTAGCAATACTCCCACATCAATCAGGTTTGGAAGCAAAAGAGCGTGAGGTATATCCCTGGGCAAGCACTTCCCTTAGCCATACCCCACTGCAACTCAGCTTCTCTTAATTACAAATGGACATGACAACTGGTCTACTGGCCTCTTGGGGTGATCACAGGAGCCAGTGAGAGAAAGTGTCTGATAGTGTAGAACACCCAGGAAGTGCTGCATAAGTGATCCATATTATCTCTATCAGGACACCCAGGACACCCACCTTCGGAGGGGAGTCTTATGAGCAGAGGGAACCCTGATGGCAACAAGGGGACATTTAAAAACTTCCAAAAGAAGGCAGCCCAGTAGGGTGGACTATCAAGGCTAGATGCTTCATGCACCCCAAGGCAAGACCCTATGTTGTCTTCCTCATCTGAAAATCCATCAAATGTTCAATATTTCAAAGAACTCTGGGGGATATTAATGGAGATAATGGGTGTGAATTCATCTTATAAACCCAAGTCCTCCTCCAAACCTACCCCACCTGTATTATGAGCTCACACTGAGGAGAGGAGCTGGGGCTCAGACCTCTTTCTGGCCTGCTCCTTCCTCCACCAAAGGTGACCAAAATCTGCAGAAAAGCTGAATAAGCCCATCCATCCACCAAACAGATGGTGGTCTAACTAATTCAGAGTCTAAGGCCTGAGAAAATTTTGGAGTTTGTTGAAGTCAGAAGTTGCAAACTGGCAATGAGTGGGCCAAATTCAGTCTCAGACAGGTTACTTAACCTTTCTGTACCTTGGTTTGCTCATGAGGAAAATGGGCATAATAACAGTAATACCTAGAAGGATTGTTGTGAGGATTAAAAGAATATATGTAGTACTTAGGACAGTGCCTGACACATAGTGAGTATATGTTATTGCTGTTATTATTACTATTTGATTCACACAATGTTAAAGCTTTTGGACTTAAGTGCCTTCAGATGGCCTTTTCACTTTGCCCCAGTCCCCACCACTCCTTCTTGTCCTGTACCCAGTCTGCCTCCCTGTCTGGCCTTGAAGGCCCCTGGTTTGGGTCCCCAACCACAGCCTGGTCCTTAGTCTTCATTATGCCTTCCAAATGACACAGACTGTTGATTCCTGCCATAAACCTCATTGATTACAAGCTTCAGCCAAACCAGCCCTCTCACCAACCCAGGCAAACCAAAGGCATGGTTTTGATCTGGCCCCTCAGACCCATGGCTCCACCACAGCTGGTTGTGTATCTTCTGGCAAACCTCTTCTTCAGGCCTCAGTTTCCCCAGGTATCAAATGGGCTCCAGAGTCCCTGTCCACCTCCCAAGCTTGTTCTGAAATGGAGGAAGTGGAGAGGCCCTTTCATCCCCCAGGGTTCCCTGATTCCCTTCTCAGCAGAGCTGGGGAGCGCTGGTCCTGTCCCTGTCAGTGCTGACACAGAACCCAGACCAGCTGAGACAGAACTTCCACCACAGAGCTCCAAGATTATCTGGGTGCATGTTTTATTTTCATTAGGATGATGATCATTGACAAAGGAAGGGGCCTAGCAGGTTATACACAAAGCCACAACTTCCAGGAGTTTAGACATTTACCCCTATATACATTTACCCCACAGCTACCACACAGCAGAGCACCACAGCGGGTGCCCACCTAAAATGCTTCCTTCCCCCAAGCAGAGCACAGCTGTGGGTCAGGCACTGACCACCCACCCACCCACCAAACAAACAAACAAACAAAAACACCCAAGAAGGGGAGGGGATCCTGGGGGGTGAAGTTTACATGTGGTGAGTCCTGATCCATGGGACAGAGGATGGAAGCTAGATTTGGACATCACAGCTTCCATCCCACCCCACCTTCACTAGCTTGCTTGCCCCAGAGGCACTCTGCCTCTCTCTTGGGGGAATCCCTTAAAAGACACAGAAGGTCATCTTAACCAGGGCTAAGGAAGGGGAGGGGCTCTGGGATCTGCCCCCACCCCCCACCCCCCACCCCCGTGCCAGCGATGCAAAGTGGAATATGTGGGGTTTTAACTCATCAGCTGGCTTTCTCGTCCCTAAAGGAAGCGGGCAAGGCCAGGGGTTTGGGTGTGTGTATACAGGTGTCTCAGCTTTATGATCAGAGATCTAAGGAAGAAGGAAAGAGGGAGTCAGAAAGGGATAGGATACACAGGGCTCAAGACATTTTAGCCCCCAAACTCGGCTTTCCAGGAAAACGGGCTCACTCTTCCAGGGGCTCCGTGGCCCAGGCCGCTCGCCGCCCAGGGTGCTGCCGCTTCTCCTCAGCCCCCTGGCTCCTGCTCAAGTCATCCAGGAGCCCCAGCAGGAGACTGGCTTGACCACAACCTCCCTGGAGCCCACATGGGCCTCCCAGGGCCCTCTTGCCTGGGTGCTGGCGTTTCTCAGGCATCAGCTCTTCCTCCTCCTCTCCTTCCTCCTCCTCCTCCCAACTTCTTTGGGCCTTGGGGTCCACCAGCCGTCTGCCAGGGTGCTGCCTCTTGGTGAAAGTGTACCCCAGCCAGGAGGAGCGTCGACCAGGGTGCTGCCGCTTCTGCTGGGGCACATCATCTGACCACACCGCCGTGTCCTCCCGCCGGCCCGGGTGCTGCCTTTTGTGGGGTTCCACTGCCCCACCTTCTCCTTCCTCTTCTTCAAGGCCCTCTTCTGCCTCCTCCTCCCTTTTGCCTGGATGCTGCCGCTTGGAGAGCCAGGCAGGTTGAAAGATCTGGGATTCTGAGGAAGGAAAAAGGCCCATGAGGGACCCCCTGACCCCTGAGTGCCTGCGTCAGCCTTCTTCTCAGTCAAGGTAGAGTCCCTGCAGCACTCACCCAGAACCCGGTCTTGCATCTGCCTCTCAGGACTCACAGACACACACACACTCACACAGATGGTCAAAGGCATGACTTCTGGTTGCATGCAATCCCAGCTCTGCCCCTCCCTAGCTGTGTGACCATAAGCAACTCACTTAACCTCTCTGAGCCTCCGTTTTCTTTTGTGTAAAAGGAAGGATAATAACAGTACCTATCTAAGAGGTCGTTAGGAAGATCAAATACTTTGATAAGGTGTTGAAGAGCTTAAAACAGTGAGTGTCTGGCTTATATGCACCTGGTAAGTAATAATTAAAACTGTCATACTCAGAGAGACTCCCTCCTGCACACAATCTTCCCCCACTAGGTTTGTTCTCTGTGAAATATTCCCAGGACTGAGATGGAAGAGGAATCTGATCCTAGGAAAGGGTCAACTCACGACCCTGCCGAGGGTGTGGCCAATGAGAGTTTCTGAACTTGTGAAAGGCCAGCGGCTGGTTGAAGTCGCTCCCTGTCCTTCGCGGCTGAGTCCCCCACCCCCACCCCAGCCCTCTCTGCAGCCTCCCCGCCTGGGCCGCCCCTAACCAAATTCGCGATCTCTTTGGTCCCCTCGCAGCCGCTGGAGGTCTTCCCGGAGGAAGAGGAGGCGCTGGGCCTGGCGCAGGAGGTCGTCCAGGCCCGGATGCTCGGCAGCCATCGCCTCCTCCTGCTGGGCCACCTCGGGCTGTGCGCGGCCGCCGGGGACGTCGGTCAGGGTCAGGGTCCAAGCCAGGACGAGCAGCAACCAAGGGGCAGGCATTGCGGCGTCTGGGGTGGGGAGGACAGAGAGAGAGAGAACGTAAGCGAGCGCGCCCCCTCCCAGCGCGCTCCATCTCCCCCTTTCCTGTCCCAGAGGGTCCCCGAGGTCAGAGTAACAAACCATTTAAACACTCTCCCGGGATCAGAACCACCAGCGTCTGGGGCGAGTGGGGGGCAGCCTCCGTTTCTAGGCGTCCTCACCCACTGGGATGCTAGGAGCGCCTGCAAGCGCCCAGTTCAGCCTGCGCGAGCCCAGAGGCCGTGAGGACCCCGTCGCCCCCTCCACTGCCCAGTGTTCCGAGGAGCTGGGGCAGCCAGGTCCGGGGCAGCCAGGTCTGGGACAGCCAGCTCCGGGGCAGCCGGCTCCCGGGGCAGCCAGGTCCGGGGCAGCCAGGTCCGGGGCAGCCGGCTCCCGGGGCAACCAGGTCCGGGGCAGCCGGCTCCCGGGGCAGCCAGGTCCGGGGCAGCCAGGTCCGGGGCAGCCGGCTCCCGGGGCAGCCGGCTCCCGGGGCAGCCAGGTCCGGGGCAGCCAGGTCCGGGGCAGCCGGCTCCCGGAGCAGGCTCGCCGGCAGTATAACCACCAAGACTGCAGCGCCGGCCCGACGGCCAGGATGCTCACTGCAGACCAATGGCCCCCAAGGTTCCCAGCGTGACATTCTGATCCCAGCACTCCCTCGCCAGCGTTCTAATTCCAACGTTAAGACCCATTTCTAATGACAAGGTTCTAGGGCTAAGCTAGGAATCATATTCTCACGCTAAGGTCCTAACTCCAACGCTGACATTTTATTTCTAGCGCTGAGACTGCGATTCTGAGGCTAAATTCGATTCCAACGCAAGAATTCTGTCTAACTTCGAGACTCGGATTCCAACTCCCTGGCTCCCGCGCCCACGCCCTGACCGCCCAGCTGTGCCGCGGGGCCCGGGCGCGGGCCTGCAGCTGGCAGCCAGGCAGGCCTGGGGTGGCCAGTCTTCCGTCCGACGTCCAGCTGCCGCCGGGACCTGAGTGCACAGCAGTGACCGCCACCAGCGTGGCCGCGCCGTGTGAGGACCCGGCGGTACCAGCGCAGCGCCCCACCTTTGCACAGATGCCGTGGCGTCTCCCCCGGGTCTCCCTGCGGGTGGGAGGAGAGGGCCTCCCTTTCCGGACGCCACCTGCGGGAGCAGAGGGACAAGGGTGGTTACCTGTCCGACGCGAGCTCTGCGGGACCGGTCCGGGATCTTGGGGCTGTTGAGTCCCGAGTTTCAGGGTCTGGAGGCAATGGGTCGGGAGCGCTCGCAGGAACCCGGACGCCAGTACCCGCTGCTCGGCCGGGCCGCCGCTTATATCCGCGCCAGGCGGCGGCGCGGGTGAGGTCAGCGGGGAGGGGTCGCGGCCGCCGGGAAGGGGCGCTGACGGCAGCCGGCCCCGCGGGGACCCCGCCCGCCAGCTCCGCCGGAAATCTGGGGCGGGGGCGGCGACGCGGAAGGGGGAGCGAGTAGACACCAGCCGCAGGATGGGGTGCTGGTGCGGGGTCATTTCTGCATGCAGCTCCGAAGGTCTGTTGTCTAAGCGAACACTCGTGTAGCGCACAGAGACAGAGAGACACGCAGAATCACAGTTAGAAGGAATGGGAGATGGAGACAAAGACATGCATACAGAGAGAAACAGCGCAGAAGCGCACACCATACAGAGGCAGAAA
The DNA here is from genome assembly GCA_004026885.1 of Lyroderma lyra. Classification (NCBI taxonomy): domain Eukaryota; kingdom Metazoa; phylum Chordata; class Mammalia; order Chiroptera; family Megadermatidae; genus Lyroderma; species Lyroderma lyra. The sequence continues at coordinate 69,411 of PVJL010000597.1, read as the reverse complement.
GACACAGATACAGAGAGGGAAAGCACGGAAGGAGGGGAGACAGAGAGAGGGAGAAATTAGGGGACAAGTGGCGTCCGGACTCTGATCTTGACTGTCACCTCTGGCCTCCCTCTCTCTGGGCCTCAGTTTTCTCATCTGTACAGTGTGGGAGGGGGACGGTTTTCAGAATGCCACTACCACTTTACAGATTGTTTATGTAACACCCACATTTTTTAAAACCCGAAAAACCAACATTTAACAACCAGGAGAACTCAGGGGAAAATGTGAATTTATGGCTTCTTGAAAATATTTTGGAATAGAATGAACCTGCATTTCCTCCTGACAACAGCCAGCTGGCACTGCCCCTGGTCACCACACTCCCCACCACTCCCTACTGTCTTGGTTGCCCCAGTCACCAAGAAGGGACATTGGAGTTTGTGGTCCCTGGACCAGAAATTCATTGGGGTCCACCCAATGCAAGCAAAGGAGAGGAGGGAATGCGGGGAGGTGATGTGAAGGAGCTTGTCCCCCAATCACTGCCCAAAGTGCTATTACACCTTGGAAGCGAACACTGCCACATCAAGTCCTGGGCATAATCTCCATCCTGAAACACTGAATAGGCACCCACAGCGTGCAGGCTCCTTTGTCAGTCCTGGAGACACAGAAGTTAGCCATGCCCCCTTCGAGGGAACCACATTTAGGCAGAAGGAACACATTGGCGAGGGTGCCTCCCCCCTCTGGGCAGTCCTAACACTATTCTGCCTCTCCATTCAGTAGTTCTTCAGCCTAAAACTTTGAGTATCTGATGTATGCATGCCCCAGACCATAGTAGTGGTCTGGTAAGGATTCCAAAGTGTTTAATTATGACTTCTTCCCTTGGCCGAGCACCCAACTTCCTGGCACGTCCACCATCTCATTACATCCTCACAGACCCAGCAAGATAAGTAAGATAAAGACTACTAGTCCCACTTTATAGATAGGGGCTCAGAGGTCTGCGGAGGCAGAAGGACTTTGAAGGTTAGAGGTGGAAAGGAACTTTCAGATCATTAGCTAAAAGAGTCCTCTCCTCATTTTTAGGTGAAGAAACTGAGGCCTGGAGAGATGGCCTGATAGGCTTCCTGATTCCCAGGAGTACTTTGTGACCCCAAGTTCAGAGGGTTGGCTAGGGTAGATTTGCAAATCTGATTCCCCAGCCAGACTCCAGGGTTTGAAGACTTGCCATCCTAGCTAAGCATTTCATCAGACAGACATACCTGTTATCTTTCACAATGGTGGAAATATAAATTGATACAACCTCTTTGGATGGCAACCTGAAAATTTAACCCATTTCCTATTTAGAAAAAAAAAATGCACTTGCTGCCATATTCATTTAATTTTACATAAACACACTCAATGAGGCTGAAGCAAATCTGACTGGTTTTCAACGTGAAAATAAAATATAAAAACTGTTCTTGGAGTTATTTCTAAACAGAACTTGTCTGTCTCTAATCCTAATGTAACAGAAATATAATATAGTGTAATATGTAGTCAGTAATATTTTTGTGTGGTACATTTTAAAGCATGGAACTCGGGGGGTAAGGTTAGGAGTAGAATCTGCGAATGATCTCAGGCTCAGGGTAAACTCTGCAGCCACGAGTAGTGCCAGAGAATATTATCGTGGCAAACAGGAAATGGGTTAACACATAGGTACCTTCCATATGACATTTCGTTTCTCAGAATTCATCCTGCAGATACCCACACCTTTGTATGAGGATGTGCACACAGGGTACTGAGTGCAGCGTGGTTTATAGAAGCCAGAATTGGAAATAGCCTTAGACGGCTGTCCACGAGGAGCTGTCTGCTTAATCGACTAGCACCTGTGCAAAACTTGGGGGTACTATTCTGGCTTTAGAAGAATGAAGCAGTTTCATATGTACAGATATGGAACAAGCTCCAGAATATATTGTTAAGTGAAAAAAGCAGAGCAAAGGACAGTGTGTACATCATGTACACCAGTGGTGGTGTGAGAGATGGACTGCTCTGCTCTGCTAAAGACTGTTAAGATGCACAAGCACAGTGCACAAGGGGACCAGAGGAGCCCAGGCAACCGAGGACCGTGTGGGGATGCTTGCTTAGTGCTGTTTAATTTTTTTCTCTATGCAGCATTACCTATCCAAAAACCAACAAACTGCACCAAAACAAAACAAAAAAAATCTTGTCTGAACCTGACGTTCAGAAGGGGTGATAAGTGTGGGTAGGTAGAAAAGCTGCGGGTAGCCAGTGAGATGGCTGGAACATTGCCCCCTGGTGAACCCATTTGGTGTGGTTCTATAATCAGGGATCTCTAATCAGGGGTTTAATCAGAGAGTTGTCTATTAGGAGGAGAGTTCCTGGATGCCTGAGGAAAGGGGAAGGGACCAGAGAGAAGGGTATGGACATCCGAAGTGTCTTCATCATGCGACTCCCTCCCTCCCTCCCTCCCTCGGGTCTTCTTCCTTCTGTTTTTTCCTTTCTTTCCTCTGCAAACATTCACTGTAAGAACCAGGACCTGTTCTATACCTTGGGCACTGATTGACCATTGCTTCAACTTCTGAGGTCTTGCTGACTCTGGAGAGAAACTGCCTCTCCCAGGGTTAGCCAATTCCTAGAGATAGAAAGGATCCCCCTGGGAGCACCTTTCATATGCAAACAAACCAATCCAGAGTCTGCAGCCCCACCACACTCTGGGCTAACATCTCCTTGCCCTAATCACGCAGGGCCAAGAACCAGACAATTAGGGACAACCCCTATGCCCCAGAGCCCACTGAAATTATTTGAGCTAGCTAATCCTGAACCTTCTGGCCCTGGCTGGTTTGTTCCTTTCTGTGGAAACCACAGTAAAGGCTCTGGCTCACCTTCCCACCCCCCCACCCCCCACTCCCTGCTCCTTCTGCCTCTTAAAGGACCCTGGTGCTTCCCCATGTGGCCCTGAATGGTGTGGTTTGCCCCCTCTTCTTAGGAACTGTGAGTTAAAAATGGCAGTTATCTCCTGATCAATTGGCCTCACCATACTTAAATAATAATAAAACCTACATTTAAAACAGGGAGCTGAGAGTCCAGTGATTCAGTTGCATATATTTTTCTAACTTCTTTCTTTTTCCTCTGATAATACAAATGTGTTTGATTCTACAAACTATAGTTACTTACCAGATTAATACAGCCATGCTTTTGCAAATGAATAATGGGATCATTTAATGGTGAGTTTCGGCACTATTTCTAAGTGCCCACCCCCACCCCGACACACACGCGCGCGCGCGCACACACACACACACACACACCCCTCTCCTTCCATTAGGTTCCTGAGAATGTTCTGTTTTCCCAGACCCGGCCTCCCCTGAGTTCTTGCAAAGCCTTTTTGCTCCCTGTTCAGAGATGCCCCCCAGATATTTTAGTGTCTTTATCAACGCTGAGCTACAGAAGGGTCTGAAGCAGCTCCTCCCAGCTTACCTTTTAATTTCTTTTTTTGGCAGATCCTACCTCAGGTTTATTTGTACAAATAGCACAAGAGGATACCAATCCCATATAGACAGCAGCTCAGGAGTCACCACAGTCCTCTGTCTTCACACTGGCAGACAGAGTCCTCTACTTTGGAACCTTCTTGGGGACCTGGGCACCTTTGGCAGCCGGAGCCTGAGCTGGAGGCAGAACTGCAACTGCAGTCAGGGCCAGGGCCTTGGTTTGAGCCTTGGCCTTGAACTTAGCCATCTAAGCCTGAGACCCTTGGTGATGCAGGCAGGAGCACATTTCCCAAGCTTGGGATGAACGACGTGGGCAAGTTGACTGAGATTTCAGTCGGGCTTGGCCTCCTTGGGCTTTACAGGGGCCTTGATAGCCTCAGCCCATGCACTCATGGCCTTGGCATTGTTGGCCTGCATCTTCTTCAGGTCATCTTGTTGTATTTGGCAAAGCACATGTTCCTCAAGAACGTGGGGTCCACCCCCTTAAGAGAGTCATATCTTTGTGCTTTCTTGATGCTGTTTCTGTGTCATTTTCAGGTTGTGCATGGTGTGGTTCTTGGACATGGCCATGTGTGCACCGAAGCACACTGCTCCCAAAACACTTGGGACCAGAAACAAAAGAGACTTTTTAATTTTCATGGTGTTTTTTTCAAATTAAACTTTTTATTTTGAGATTACTGTAGATTCACATGCAGCTGTAAGAAATAATACAAAAAGATTGTCGGTATACTTCACCTAGCTTCTCCCAATGGTTACACCTTATAAAGCTGTAGTACAATAGCACAATCTGGATATTGACATTGATACAGCCCTCTGATCTTAGTCAGATTTACCCAAGTTTACCTGGACTCGTGTGTGTGTGTGTGTGTGCGCACAAGCAGTTAGGTCTATACACAAACTGTAGGTTTGTATATCTACCACATGGTAGCTTTTTAATGACAGAAGATGGTACCTTTTGTGCACTCCATTTTTTCCTTTATAGTCTGCTTTTACTGTCAAAATAATGAAGATCTTCTCTTCCTCAAGATCAGAAAATTATCTCAGGAATTCTAGGAAGATGAATCCACTTAGTGTCTGCCCCTATCTCCAAAGAAACCTGTTCTAGAAATCTCTTTAATCTAGATTCCCCCTTACCCATTCCATTGGAGATTTTTGACCAAATGGAGCAATAACTTTGTTGATGCCAAATCCTCTAGAAACTTCTCCCTTCTCATTTAAATCACTGATTTCTCTCTCTCTCTCTCTCTCTCTCTCTCTCTTTCTTTTTCTATTTATTTATTTATTAAACAAGTAGTTCCAGTATATGCACAGGTGTCAAGCATGGTTCTAGGCTCGGGGCACAAAATGAGTGTGGGTTAGGAGGTAGTGTACAAGATAAGAGAGAGGTGAGAAGAGGTCGGATCTCATGGGGCCTTGTTGGTCATGGAGAGTAAAAAGTTTGGATTTTACTCTCAAGACAATAGGAAAACAGACAGTTTAAAGTTTAAAGCAGGGGAAAGATGTGGTCTGATTGATTCCATCAGACCAGCCCTCTGGCTGCTTGGTGAATTATGAGCATTCAGGGATGAAGGAAGCAGCCAAGCCAAGTGGGGAGCATCCAGGAAACCTTGTCCCTGCCTCCCTCACCCTGTTGTATTCACCTCTCGGGCTCTCCTGCTCTGCCTGCCTCCAAAATGAGTATGCACCACTGGCTCAGTGGGCTGTCTCTTCTCACCATGCCCCTTCCCCAGGCCTTCTTATCCCTTGCACTGCACCTGGCCATATGCAGGTGCCCCCCAAATCAGCTTCTCCACAGAAAACTACATGGTCCTCAGAAAGAAAGAGCCCCCTCCCAGAGTGATCCCCCTTACCAGCTACAAGTGAGAGAAAACGCAACCCAAACTGGTGGAAGCAAAATAGAAGGGGGATGGAATGGTGGACGTAACCAACACTATAAACACCTGGATGAACTATAATAGCTGCAGATGTGGTAGAATCCAGAGGCTCGAATGGTGTCATGAGGAGTGTGTCCCTTTCCCCCATTTGTCTCAACTTTCCTCTAGATGGCTTCATTCTCAGGCTGGCTGTCCTCAAAGGTGGAGAAGCTGCCACAGGCATCCCCAGGATTGCATTTTCCCAGCTGAGTTACCTTACAAGGAAAACAGTCCTCTTTCCCCAAAGTCCTGGTGTCGGTTCTCCTTGGCCCAGCCTGGGTCACATGCCCATTCCTGAACAGGCCCCTATGATTCAAATTGGCCAACCCCAGGGCTGGGAGTGAATTCAGCCCCATCTGAACAGCATGAACTAAGGGGCTTCTCCAAAAACATGTTGGGATTCACCTACTAGAAGAAGAGGAACTGAATGCTGAGCAGGTAAAGCAACACAGCTCTCCTGTGCACCGATTGCATGGATGAGGAAACAAACACTCCGAGAGGGCAAGGCTTCATCCCTCAGTGAATTAGCAACAACCTAAAGGTCAGTGCCCTATCCAGTGTCTTCCCTTCACACAGCCCAGCTCAGAGTTTTCTCTAAAAAAACTGGAAGAGACCAAACTCTGGCTGGCAGACTGAGTTCTACCTTTTACCCCACGTCCCATACTCACCCGAGGATCTTGTTCTGGTCGTAATGGCAATAAATTGTCATTCAGAGAGTACCTTCTTTTCTGGAAACTTTGGGGAAGCCTGCCCCCAATAACGTGACACCTCTAAGAAATACCCCTCTACTGGAGGGATTTCAGACACCATGATGAGAAGGGAGTTCTATTTGGGTGCCACGAGGACTCCTAGCAGCTGCTGCTTTGATTCTATGTAGGCCGTCTTTGGTCACTGCCCAGCTGCCAGCAAAGAAGAGCTACCTCAGTCCATGCCCTCCAGGACCCTTCAATTCCCTACACATTTATTAAGTGCCAATGTACGCAATGCAATAGGTGTTGTTAGGGAATACAGGGGGAGGCATATCTTGTCTGGTTCCCTGTTACTTACAGGATCAAACCCTTAGCCTGGCCCTTTATATATATATGTATTCAAGACCCTTTATAATTTGGGCACAATCTATGCTCCTCTCCAACTTCATATCCAGGTCCCCCTAAATATCAACCAATGAAACCAATTCTGTGCAATTCCAGACCTCCGTTGTTTTACCCCTCTCCTTACCCACTGCCACCTGAGGACTATTTACTCATTCTTTGGGGCTAACTGCAAATACCCATTCATTCAGTCCTCAACCCTTCTATTCATTCATTTAATAAACATTCCCTAAGCAGGACATGTGTTGAGTGTTAGTGCCATTGAGAAGATTCAGACAGAAACACTGTCCTGAAGATATCAGCAGTCTGGGAGGGGAGAAGGATGTGTTGACATAAATTGCATTACAGTGTACCATGTATTCGAAGGCCCTGGGGTGGAGCCATAGGTCTTGCCTCTAGTGTCAAGGATGGCTTGTTGGACACATGGTACAACATGAGTCTTAGAGTTACTTTGGATGAAAGAGTATGTCAGAAGGCTTTCTCTGACCTGGCTGAAATAGATGCCCACCACAGTTTCTCTTCCTTCCCAGCCTTTACCATTGGGTTCAATTGGGTATTTCCTTCTTCCTTGTTTATTACCTGCCTACCACACCAGAACCTCAGCTTTGTGAGGATAGCTTCTTGTTCCCTGCTGTTTATCCAGTTCCTAGCACATAGCTGGCACTCAGTACAGATATGTTGAATGAATGACTGCATCAATAAATGCATTCAGCCTAGAGCAAATGAGCACAAGCTGCCTGGCCTTGTCTTTTGAGGTGAGGGGTCACAAGGGTAGCCTCCCTCCATCAACTCTGGACACACATGAGAGACTCAAGATATTTACATGAGGAGGAATAGCCAAAGTGGGGAACAGTCTTGGAGGTGGACAAGGAGAGACCTGAAGGCCAGAGCAATCAGAGAAACCTTCCTGTAGGCGGAGGGGCAGAAGCTGGGCCCTGAAGGATGAGGAGAGCCAAGATGAGCAAAACTGGAAGCAAACGAGCTCAAGCTGATCAAGGACATGCTTCCTCCCCTCCCCAGAAAAACATGGTCCGGAGATGAATAATGTCCAGGAACTGCTGGGACTACTCACTCACTCACTGTGAGATACCAGGCAGAGTCTGCCCCGGTCTGGACTCAGGGCCAGGTCAGCCTTCCATACTCACCATCTAGGCTGAGCAGCTGAAGCCATGAGCCCCTACCAACCCAGATTCTGTGCCCCGCTGTGAGGCTTTGCATTCATGCTGAGAGGCCAATTGTAGGTTTGTGTGGTCCAGATTGCTTCCAAAGAGCAATTTTCTGCCCAGCTGGAGCTTGCTGAGTGAAGCTGGTGCTCAGGGAGGGCACCAGGGGCTGCGGGGATGCCACCATCCACAGGGCTGGCATGGAACTTGATACACAAGTGTGATTTCTTGAATGTGTTGTCTGATACATTCAGCTGGTGTAGAGCATGGGCACATACTCTGCCTCTGCACATGCACCTGTGAATATGTGTGTACATATGCATGGTCCATGTCTGTAAGGTGTACACATATACCTACACATCTATGCCTTGTCTGTCATGTGCGTGTGTGCATTGCATGTGTGGGTCTGTGTCTGCAGGGAATTCATGTGTGCATGTGTGCTTGTGCCCAGGCATACAGGGCAATGTGTGCATGTGTGGCACGAGTATATTGTGGCTTAACACAAGTATCTGTGGCTTATTTGAGGCAGGATCTAGGGGTCATCTTAGGTCTGGCTGGTCAATGGTGACCTCTCCAGTGAAAGAACATGGCTCTGGATCTAATATACACCCCATGAATAGGACATCCTCACTGCCTCCTTCAAAACTTACTAGTTTATTCTTCCATTGTCTGTTCTCTGCTAGCTAGCCTGCTGAATTAACAATGTTAGTGTAACAGAAAGACTCTCTTGAGGACAGAATCTCCTACAGAGTTTAACAGACAGTGGCTGCTGAGAAGAAGATCAATATTGAAAAGGGAAGACAGAGAAGACTGCTATATAGGAACCAACACTGGACACATTTTCTCACTTAATATACAAGCCTTATGAGGTCAAAATTACTCTGCCTGGTTAAAGCAACCAAGCCTCAGAGAGGTGCTGTGACTTGTCAAAGTCACACAGCCAGGAAACATAGGAACTTGATTTGAACTCAAGTATGTGTTATTCCAAAGCTTTTCCCACTCTATCCCACTGGAAGGCAATATGCCAAGATGAAAATAGCTAATGTGTTAGGATAATGATGAATATGGAGATTCTTTTTTTTTTTTTTTTTTCAAAATTCTCTTTGATGTTTTGGTTACTCCTCATAAAGGAACTTTTATTTTTAGTAGAAAGTATTTTGAAGGACTGAATACCTACCTGAAGCCACCCTCCAATCCAGTATCTGATGTCTCAATTCTCATAATAGAGAAAGTAAGACTCTACCTTTTGAAATATTATGAAGCTTTATCTTTGGATCATCTCCAGAAAATATATGCTAATTCTGATGAGGACGGAAGTGCTTTGGGTGGGCTGGGTGATAGATGGCTTGCTGCCTGTGAGCCATAGTTGCTGGCAGATCAGATACCTTGTCATCCATCAGGCCTGTCAGAGATAACAAGGCCCAACCCCTGCCATTGCCTCTTATTACAGAAGAAAAATGAAAACTAACTCCAAATCACCTTGATCCTTTAGATATATTTATCTTGCTGTCAGCCACATGTAAGCTGTATCCCAATATTCTGGGCTAATTAGAGCTTAACCTCAGAACACATGGAGTCCGTACCCTGAATATTGCAAGTGGGAGAGAAGGTATTAATCTGCTACTAACATTGGGCCATGAGTCAGGATGACAACAGTTGGAGGAGGAGGGGCCCAGCCAGCACTGACAGAGACATTCAGTTTGGCCCAGCAAGATACCCACTGTCCTTCTTGAGAGTCCAAGTGGTTCTTCTCATTGTCCCATGAGAACTCACTTGTCTGGAGTGGATGCTGTTGTCCTTTGGATGCTTGCATCCACCCTTTGACTTTGAGAAGGACCCTTCTTCTTTCCTTCTAGGGAATTGCCTTACCCCATCTTGTGTAGCCTTGATGGGATTCCAGCCACACTGCCCTACCTCCCAGTGCAAGGGGTCAGCTGTGGCCCAAGCTTGGCCTATGGAAGTCACTTTCTCCTGGGACTTAGACTCTTAAGTGGAAAGATTCCAGAGTTGTTAAACATCGATGCCAGCAGTGGCAACAGTGCTGGGACAAGATGGTTGTAAAGTCCCTGCTGCCTGGACCTTTGTAAGGACCTCCTATTGGCCTCAAGTATTTAGTCTCCCTATAGAGCAATAAATCCCCCCTTTCAGCTACGTGAGCTACATTTGGTTTCTGTTGTTTGCAGTTCTGTACTGAGATCTCATGAGATCCTATCTGTGGTTTCAGGAAAGAGAGATAGAGGGAGGAAAGGAGTTGGAAGACTGAGGACTGGGAAAGATAAGGGGTTACAATTGGGCCAAATGGATGTCAAGGACAACAAAAAAATTCCACTTCTAGAACCACAAATCATTCATACAAGAAACTTCAGTTTGGCCCAACAAGATGCCCACTGTCCTGTTTGGAAGAAAATGTTTTTTTTTTTTGTTTGTTTGTTTTTGTTTTTGTTTTTTGTTTTTTTGCTTTTTGGTATGTGGGTAGCTCCCTGGCTGGGAATCGAACCCAGGCCGCAGTGCTGACAGCACCAGTGCCGAAGCCTTAAGCCACAACACCAACAGGGAACTTCTTGGAAGAAAATCTTATTCCCTTTGACATAGGAGGCTATTACTTTTGTCTAGTCAGCCTCCAGTCCCCTTTTTTCTTATACTAGGAACCTGGTTTTACAAAGGAGTAACACCGTCTCCTGCCCTGGAACCTGTTGGTTTGCATGGGGCTGGCGTCACCTTGGAGCCTATGTGACCAAGGCTTGGCCAGTCAGGTTGCATATCTCCTCAGCTACAGAGATTGATTCAAGGACAGATGTCTGACCAAGCAGGGCCAATGAGACTCAAACATGGAACTTTTACTGAAACTATGGGAAGAGGTATTCATTTTATGCTGCGGTTATGGGATGTAAGCCCAGAACAGCTAGGGGCCATATTCGCCACCTTATAGGGAGATTCTGCTTGTGAATATTGTCACCACAAAGATAGTTGAACCAGGAAGTGGAGAGTAACTGGTGTTTTAAGACATTGTTTGAACGCATCACTGGGTGTAACTGATAAGTTCCTCTTTGGTTTAAGTTATTTTGAGCTGTCCTTTCTGTCAGTTGCAACCTACTGACCAGGTTGCTACCTAATGACTAGTTGCACATCTCCAGGGCCACTTGGGGCTCAAAGAAGTGAAGGGATCCCAGGGCTGAATATGGCTTATCCCATGCCAGGGGGAGGAAGAAGGGGCACAAGACAACAAAGCAAATTCTACTTTAGCCTCTACCTCAAACTCTGAAGGCCTGTATTTAAGTACCAGCATGACCACTAATTTAGTAGGGGGCTTTAGGTACATTAGTTAGCATCTCCAGGGCTCTGTAAAATAAAGATGATAATAATGATTATTCACTAATAATAATAATAAAGTTTTAGCCAACTACCTGTTTACTACATGCTAATCCTCATGCAAAGTGTTTTCCATGCATTAATATATTACATCCTCATAAAAATTGAATGATATAAATATTGTGGTTATTCCCATTTTATAGAAGAGGAAGCTGAGACCCAGAAGGTTGTGCAACCTGCCCAAGGTTACCAGGTAGAAGACTTTTAACCACAATGTTACACAACTGCTCAGATGTTGAAAATATAGCTGACCAGGAGAGGGCAAAGTATAAAGACCTTTGTCCTGTCTCCTGGCTTACCAAGCCCCAGCTGCTTTTTGAGCTATTCTGAACCTCCAATTCTACCTGAGAAGTGTTCTATGGGGAAATGACCCAAAGTCTCATGAGTCTCTGAGAGGACATAGTAAGGTCAAAATCATTCACAAGGTCAGGGTCATAGGACCCAGGCCCATATGTGGCCAAAGAGAGGCCAGAAAGCTTTTAAAATTAAATAAGTTTTTAAGATATTAATACTTTAGGTGACTGATTGAGTGAATAAATAAATGAATAATGAGTGAGTGAGTCAAGGAGTAAATAAATGATTAAATCTATGAAAGAGTGAGTGAGTGAGATAAAAGTGAGCATATGTTGCCCTATGGAGTTCCCAGGGCAGCTGGGATACAAAAGAGAAACCATATAAACAAATAAAAAACAATTATGTGCCAAGATGCATAGCACCAATGATGTGTCATATAGAAAGATGTCTCTATGGACCGGAGATGTCTGGTCAAACTTGAAGTGGGGCTGATTGGGACCCTGACGAATGGATAATATTAGAAAAGCTGGAAAAGAGGGAGTAGGGCACTCAAGAGGGGACACCATGTGCAGGTGGAGGGGTGGAGCTGCCCAAATGTAGGAGACTCACTCCCTCCTGCAGACCCACCTAGTACTCAGCATTTCTGATGCCTCCATTAACACTTAGCTAGGATTCACTTGTGGGTATAGATCTAGAGTATGGATTTTGGGGAGAAAAATCATAATGAAGGGCCACTCTTAACTCTAGCCCACAGGTAGGGCAGAGGGATGGGCCAGAACCATCTATGACAAGCACCCTGGGTCAGGCCATGCCAAAGGCCAAGACTGGGCACATCTCCAGGGCTACTCTGGGGACCCAGCTGGTTGCACTGAATAGGTTTTCCTTTATTGGTTTGGGGAGCTGGAGGATATTCATGAATGATGCTCAGATAAGCAAGGCCTCTGAGGATGGGGGCAGAGTCACAGAAAAGATTCTGGAATCTCACAGACCTAGTTTCCACTTCCAGGCCCACCATTAGTTGTGACTATGGACAACTAATGTCACCTCTCTAAATAACAGCGGCTATAAAACATATCTCACAAGGAACTGCAAAGAAATGTAGAATGTGCCGGGCATCATGCTTGCCTAGAACAGAGGAAGTACTTGGTTAATGACGGGGTTTTTTTATTTTCTGACTTTTCCCCAATGGACACTTTTGTCATCAGAAACAAATACAGTTAATTTGTTTAAAAATGTCGAACAACAATAGTGTGTCTGCTTATGGTCTAGGGAAGAAAGAGTGTATTGGTAAGAGACCTGCCAGGAAATGATGACATCCTCAAATTGGATAGTTTGAGGATAATTTAACAAGAGGACTATTTATAAAAGCATGTGCAGAGTACACAAAGGATAGTATGGTACCCAGGGAAGGTAAGAGGAGACCTGTTAGCACCTCTAAGCCCCAAGGGGTAAGAGGAGGTAGCAGTTACAGAACTCAGAGTAAGAAGGGGCTGGATGGAGAAAGTCTGACAGGAGGTATAACCTTCATTTGAGGGATCCTGCAGAGAAGGAGCCAGAGGATTAAACACTACAACCTGTTTCTTCTCCCACCCTCTGATCGTCTCTGAGACTCACCATTGGCTGAACCCAACAGAAAACCAGGGGTCAAGGGAGCCAATGGTAAAGGCTGGCTTCCCAAGCCTAGAGCAGGATGGGGAAAGTGGGAGAGGGTTCTGGAGAGTCAAAGAGGTAGGTCTAGTACAAGGGGTTTCTAAATGCCCTGTTGATAATAAACTTGAAGACCCCTCCCCATAAACATGCTCTCAAATTCCACTCTGCTACAATCTAGGCTGATTGCAATTACAGCCAATGTTCCACAATGCCCGGAGAGGAATGCAGTGATGACAACATTCTGATAAAAGATAAGCTTGGTCCTTTCAGGGACGCAGTCTGGGGTGTGTATGGGACATTGATCTGAGAAGATAGGTGTGGTCGGATGACGAGTGACAATACTGATGATGCGTTTCACACTGAAAGCACCCCATGATTGATGAGCCACTCAAGTCCAGCAGGGAAATTAAAAGAAATTAAAAAAGAAAATTTAATAAATTGTGGCTGGAATCATGCCAAGAGAGAAGCCCTCCCCACACTATTACTGACAGTCATTTTTCAGTTTGTAGCCAGAGAAGTCACAAATGGGTTCACTGCAGCTATCAGGATGATGGACCTTGGGTTTCAAGCATCCTTTACAAAGTCCTGACACATTCACTCTGGGCTTGGGATGGAGGGCTGAGTGCTGAGCTGCCTTGGCCCAGTTATAGCCACCAGGCTGGCCCATGCTGGACAGAAGCCATGGTCGCTGTCTCCTAGGATGGGACAAAATAGGCAAGGAGGCAGGTGCTGGGAAAGTGGTGGAGAAAATGTCACACATTCAGCACACAGACGTACATATGTGGAGACTAATACAGGGATCAAAGATGTACAAGGGCTGTCCGGAAAGTATCCAGCCACAAACTGTTCTGGTTTTATTGACAATGGCTGCATTTCCTTCAGACAGCCCTTGTATAGACACGTGTGGGGACATTCAGAGACACAAGACAGGCATACAAGAACACACAACAAAGATACACATGTGCCCACAGAGTCCTAGATACAGAGATAAACACACCAAAGACATACATATGGCTGTGAGAACCAAATGGGACAGTGACATCCAGTGCCAAATAAGGGGTTTAATGGGACCCACTGTCTATTGGTTCCCTAAAACCAAAAGGGAAGAAAAGTCCATTAACAACAGAATGGACTATATTCTAAACTATATTTTAAACCAAAGAATGTCTAGTGGTTCAAAAGGGACTATCCCCAGGATAGGCACCTGTTAGGTCACAGCCCACGAAGCAAGGGTCAAGTCCAAAGTGGGGCCACACTTACAACTTGTTGATCCCACTCCTCAATTCTTTCTCCAGACACAGAATTCAGTCTTTTGTGGTCAAGCCCCTCAATTCCACCCTACCTCATCTCCATCACTGCTCTTCCCAATATTTCAGCTCCAATCCTATTTTGCCTACTTCCTTAGGCATGCATGTTGTTCCTGCCACCAACCCTTCAGCCATGCCACCCTTTCCATTGAGGGTGCCGACTTTCTCCTTCTGCCTCTCCAAATCATATCCCTCTTTCTACCACTTGAGTCCTACATGCCTAGGAAGCCCCTCTTGACACCAATGACCTCTCTCTGTCCTGCTCTATAAAGTCATGAGTTTTCCTATCCTTCCTTCACACCTATGGCCCAGAGAGATGAAGTGCTCAGGATCATACATCTCAAAAGTGGTAGAGCTAAGGCTTGAACCCAGGTCTATGTGAATCCAAAGCCCAATCTCTTTCTGCTATACTCTCTAAAGCCTGAGAGAGAAGGGGTTATATTTCATGTACATTTAAATGGGTTCCAGTGCTTAATTATAAGCAATTCCACAATGAACATCTTCAAGTTTTAGATTATGTCTTTAGCATGAATTCTCAGGAATGAAATAAATGATCAGGGTGTGTCTTAGTCTGTTCAGGCTGCTTTAACAAAATACCACAGCTTATAAACTTCTGTTTATATCACATAATTCCTACCCTGAATGAAGTACCTGCTGAGCTGTCCTTGGAAAGGAGGAAGGCAGAAGTGGCAGGCACTTACAATGAGCAGAGAGCAGGGCTGGCCATCGATCACCTGCCTCCTGACTCCCAGCACCAAGAAAGGATGGAGGGGGAGACTGTGTGTCCCCAGGAACTGTGTACAAGTCTTTAAGTGTCAGCACAACCCTGGAGTTGAGATGGAGGATGGCAAAAGTGATGGTCAGGGCCCTCCTCCTATGCTCAGCCATGAGGAAGGGCAGAGGTTAACACACAGGAATGCCAGGTAACTTCCAAGCACTTCACATCCATGATCTCCTTTAATCTTTACAACCATCCCAGAAGGTAGGAGAGTCTTAGCCATATCGTGAGTGAAGAGAGGGAAAGTGACTTGCCCAAGGTCACACAGCTGGAATAAAATATATGATTTCCAGTCTAAGAGACAAATATGCAAAAATTGTGACTTTTTAGATTGGAACTTTGTTTCCATCTCAAGTTCCCTTTCTGCCAAGAAATGAAAACTTAACTTGGTCATTTCGGAATCTCCCTGCTCCTACTACTCAATCTCCATCTGGATCCTATCTGTGCTGGTTTTCTACTATTGCATAAGGAATTGTCCCAAAACATACTGGCTTAAAACAATAACAATCTGTTACTATCTTGGACAGTTTGGGGGCTGATTGCAGGTGGTTCTTGCTCAGGATCTCCTGTGCTGTTGAGTCAGACAGTGGCTGAGATTCAGAGTATCTTGAAGGCTTCCTCAGTCGGCAGCTGTTGGTTCGACCTTAGCTGGGCCTATGACCTAGAACACCTACACATGGACTCCCTCACAGCATGGTGGCTGGGTTCCAAGAGCAAGTGACTTAAAAGAACCAGGCCAAAGTTTTGTCAGCTGATACAATGGCCTTGGAAGTCACATGGCATCGTTGTGCTATAGTCACATGCCACACTCAATACATGGAATGTAAGTCCCACCTCTCCATGAAAAGAGGGTCAATATTTCTTTGCAATGTGAACCCATGGGATGGGACAGCTTGTGGCCATCTTGCAAATCCAATCTGCCACACTACCTCTCTCACCTGCGCTGGACTCATTCCTGCATAGTCTGCAGTCATTAGTCCACATGGTCTGTGAGCCCTGGGCTCTCACAGGAAGATCCCCTTCCTTGTGCTTACCTCTTGGGCTACATCCGTGTCTCTTGGAATATGAGGATCATTTTGCTGCTTCTCACACCAAATTGGAGCACCCAGGGACCTCATGAGGTTACCTCAGAACCCACCCCACCCCGCCCCTCTTTCTGCTACTCCCCCGCCAGGCTGGAAACAGTGGGACATGGAGCCTATAGCAGTGAGGGTCCAGACAGGAAACAGAGGACTCAGCATGTAGTAAGTGCTCAGTAAATGTTAGCTTCTGTTCGTGTGATTATGATAAGTTACTGTGGGAGCACAGGGCAGGGAGAAACGCTGTCTGTGTCAAGTGTGGTAATAGTTAAGGCGAGCCTTACAGAGGAAGTAAAGTAGGTTAGATTTTATCAGTGGGGGAAATGAGAAGGACAGTCAAGGGACAGAGGACTAAAAGTGCAAAAGGTGTGGAGTGTGAGGATGCACAGAGTACACAATCGTGAAACTCGGCTGGGAAGGGGCCCAAGCCTTCAGGCTGCGGCTACTTTGAGAGGCTCGACGTGCCACACCACCTCAGGTAGGTGAGCACAAAGCCGAGAAGGAAGGCAGCTGACGCAGGGGCCCTTTGGGCAGGCCCACTTTGATCCCGTGCCCTGCCACCACCGCAACCCTCCCGGGGTAGGGTTCGCAGCTCTAGGATCTCGGGGAAAGGAAGCAGGTAGGCGCTCTCAGAGCCCTCTGGCGGGGTCGGGTGGACCACACAGGCTGTTCTCGGTGCCTTCCCAGGTTGGCTGAGTCAATTAGAGGCTTTACCAGGAGGCAGTGGGGCGTGTCCTGATTCTTACCGTTTCGTTAGGGGCACTCGTTTAATTTAGACAACTTTATTCATTGGCAAAGGAGGCAGCCGCAGCCCTGGGGGTTGGTAAAAGGCCCATCTCTGCAATTGCCAACAGAGTCCCGTCATCTGAGTTTCATGAACCCCCTGGCCATCACGCTTCATACCACCGTCTGCGGACTGGGTCTCCTCAAATTCCCTGAGATGCTGATTCAGTACGTCTGGGGTGGGTCCCAGGTGATTCTGGTGACTCAGGAAAAAAACTTGAGAAGCCCTGATGAAGAGGTAGATCACAAAGAACCTGAATGTCACTTAAAGTAATTCAAATGACTCCGGACTCCTTGCTTTATACTGGCTGGATTTCATTTGAAAGGACCAGTTTGAAATCCGAGCTGACCAGCCCCAGGGTTTCTCCTGGCAAAACACATCTGTCCTTTCAACAAATCTTCAACCCCTGCTCAGGGCCTTGTTCTGGGGACCCTGAGAGGGGCAAACAGGAGAACAGGAACCGGAACTGAGACAGAGACTGCTTGTAATGCTGCCACAGCCCGCTAAGTGCAAGGATTAACTCTGCTCCCCAGAGGTAGGGTCTTCTGGGCTGGGCCTGGAGGAATAAATGGGAGTTCACCAGGGAAGCTGGCAGGAGGGTAAGGTTGGGGTAGAGAGAAACAGTTTGGATTTTCTTCTTTCCCCACAGGGTCTGGATTATCCCAGTATGGTGATCTTCCTCGAGCCCCTGCCTTAGAGTCCCCTGGTGGCCCAGGTGACCCTAGTTTCTCCGAGATCCCTGGGCTCACTATCTTGATAGACCTTTCTCCTAGGCTGACCAGACGTACCATTTTAAATGGGACAGAAAACAACAGTACTGTCCCGTTTCAAACAGTACGTATAGTTAGCCTACTGACACCGTGAATTTAGCCTAGTGAGACTAGGTTGACCATATGCACCATTTAAAATGGGATGGCGCTGTTCTTTTCTGTCCCATTTAAAATGGCACTTCCGGTCAGCCTACTTTCTCCCGCAGCACTTATTCAAAGGCCTACTGCCCTGAGTCACCTAGCAGAGTGGGAATGTCAGGGTGATAGCCTTCCTCATCATCACACAATTATAAATACATTGTCTCCGGCTACTGCAGAGCCCTGTGAAGGGACTTCTTTTCTTCCTTGGGCTTTACAAATTTTCCCCTGTCTCTGGCTCTATTCTCACACTTAATTAATGTTCCACTTGACTAATAAGGTATAACAGAAGCAGCTGGGACAGCCTGGAGGCTGGAATAATTGCACATCTTGGGAAGGAGGGGAGAGATTTCAGGGGCTAGCAGCCTTAGAGTGGGGGAGTTACATGTAGAGGGGTGGTTCAGCCACACCGCTAAGGAGAAACCCAGCAGGGTGAGCCCAGCCCTCTCTGCACCTTTGCCCTGGCTGTTCCTGTCTCAGGAGCTGCTCTCTCTCCTCTTAAGGTCCCACCACCTCAGTGGTCTCCTCATCCTCCCACCTCCCAGGATAGCTGGGGTAGCAGCTCTCATAACTGAGCAGGAGTCAGAGATACCCAGGGTGTATGTGTGAAAATGCAGGCTCCTGGCCCCGCTTCAGGAAGCTGGTGGGTAGAAGCCCAGGAATCTGCATTTGGCTAGTTCAAGTGCTCCTGATACAGGCCAAACTTGAACAAACTTTGAGAAATCATGATTCAGACAACCAACCCTAATCTCCTCCTTTACAAAAGGGGAATAATCATAGTACTACCCCCATAGCCTATGTAGCCTAAGTAGACTCCCTCCATTAACTGGAACTCAAGCAATTGGAACTCTCAAGCAACCGGCAAAAAAAGTTGCCGGTTGCTTGAGAATTTTGTCAGTTTCTTCAGAGTGCTGGTTGCTTGAGTTCTGGTTAATGAAGCATCTACTTACCTTTATCCAGCATCTACCAATCCCCATGGGTGCGATTAACTAAGAGTCTATTACATCAGGATCAGGATCAGGCCTGGCTACTGTTAGTGTTCAATAAACATTAACTGCCAAGGTCATTGTCATTGGTTCTACAGGACCATGACTGTCTGGCCTCAGCTGTCCCCAGTGCCTGGCACAATGTTTGGCTCTAAGTGAATGATCAAGTTTGGAACGTATGAAATATGGATTTCTTTGGGCAGGTCCAGGAGGCAGAGTGGGAGAGAAGAAGTTGAAAGTTATTACCTCACCTTCCTATCCTGTTTGAATGTTTTAACATGAACCTGGAAAATAATATCTGTTATCATTTTAAAAACTTGTTTAATTTTATATTAACTTGTTAAATGACTAGAATAACCTTCTTGAGGCTTTGGAAGAGAGCGTGTTCTCTTCATAAGGCATTTTAATTTAGAGCGGAGAATGCAACGTCTAATTCATCGTGGCCTGTGGACACTGTGCACCAGCATCTCCTGGCAGTTTCTTTAAATGCAGGTTCCCAAGCCCCACCCTAGGCCTCCTGAATCAGAATTTCTGGGGCTGACACTGGCCTTGCTAATAAGCTCCCCAGCCATTGTGCTGCAGGTGGTCTATGTCCACAAACCCTGGGAGACATGCTATCTCGGGGCTGGAAGCAGGTATCTGACACCCTGAGGGCAGAGACTTGGCATTGCCTTCCTCTTTTGTACCTGCTCTAGCCCCTAACCCCAGTCTAGGCAGTTGGGAGCTCACAAAAGAGCTGTCCAGAAAAAATCCAGCCATAAATGCCTCTATTTTTCATATTACATACTTGGATAGTTTCCAGACAGTCCATGTGTGTGTGTGTATGTGTGTGTATCTATGTATCTATAAATATATTCCTTTCCTTGATCAGCTGTGTGGCCTTGAACAACTACTTCCACACACCCCCCCCAACATACACACATAGCCCAATTGGTCCATTTATAAAATGGGGCCCTCCATCCCTATCTCACAGAGTTGGAGTGAAATAAAATAGGTATGAAAAGGAGGTTCGTACCACACCTGGCTCCCACTAACTCTCAATACATGGAAGCTGCTATTGTTATTATCTTTTTGGGGGGTGGGGTGGGGTGGTTCCCTTGCTGGGAATGGAATCCAGGCTGCTGCGTTGAGAATGCCAAAGCCTAGCCACTACACCACCAGGGAACCTCCAGCTATCATTGTTATCAAAAGCATACTTATCAACATCTTTATCACTGAGAGGCTGCACGGTGGAGCCTAATCACCTAGGCCCTGGAGCCACTGGCCCCACTTATTATCTGAGTGAAGTTGGACAAGTCACTTCACTTCTCTGGGCCTCAGTTGCCCCATCTGTAAAAAGGATAATAACCATGCCTACCTCATAGAGCTGTTGTGAGTTGATATTTGTAATGCTCTTAGGACAGCACCTGGCACAGACTGAGCCCTCAGTGAATGCTAGCTATTCTTATCAGCCTCTTGGACAAGAAGCCTGCTGCACCCTGGGGATGAGGCGTGCCTGCTTGCTTCGCTCCTCATCCCCAATTCCTCTGGAAGTCCCAATAAAAGCTGTCTCTGTAATGAGTGTACCTCTCAGCCAAGCACGGCTGTGACCACCACACAGCTCTGACGAGCAAGGCCTTGGCGGCAGCACCAGCATCCACACAATTAAGCAGCTCCATGGTGCTGGGGAAGTGGATGACAGCTCACCGACCGGTATTGACTTCCTAGTGGGACCACAGCCCAGGCCAGACAGCCTCTGCTGAGATGGGAGGCAGGATGCAGGGCTGGAGCCAGGGGGAGGGGGCTGTGGCAAAGACATCCTCTTCCCTCCGGCATGCCCACATGTGTGCGCATGTTTCATCATCATGTTGGTGTGACACAGGAGCTCATATTTAATGAGCAGTTAGAAAGCATCATTTAATGTTCAACCGTAATTGGAATGATGACCCATTTTATAGACAAGGAGCAGAGGCCCAGAGAGGCAGAGGTACTAACACGTGGTCACTCAGCTAGGATACAAGCCCAAATCTGTCTGATTCCAAAATCTTTCTCTCAACCACTTGCAAATTGCCTCCCATTTATTACTAGGGTAAGTACCTTGCTGGGCCTCAGTTTCCCCATCTGCAAAATGGTCATGGAGGACTGGATTGAATGGCCTTGAAGGGTCATTCTGCATTTTTGCTTGGGGAGAATTAACTCTTCTGGGGTTTTTTGAAGTCAGCCAGGAAGAATGAATAGGGGCCAATTCATGAGCTGAGAATGAACCCTGCTACTTTTCAGAGACTGTCACACCCACCATGGCCCAAATAGTAATTAATAATAGGCTAACATTTCTGAAGAACTTACTATGTGTCAGGTGCTGTTCTAGGAATACAGATTATTTTAACCCTTACCTCTCCCTAATATAGGCACTCTATAACTCTTATTTTCCAAATGAGAAAAGTGAGGCATAGAGAGTTTAAACAACTTGCCTGTTGAGAGGCTGTGGGTACCCCACCCAGGTCCCTTTAACTGGTTAATACACCCATCCACCCACCAGCTGCTGTGAGTGTTGGCGGCTAAAGAGTACAGCTGCCCACTTCTCCTGACTATTGTCCTTGGGGAATGGGAAGCACATTATCCCAAAAGCTCTCTCCACAGGGAACAACCCTTGAGCAATGATTGCCTGAAATGTAGGTACAAAAGGCTGACCCATCACCACAAGGAATTTGTTATGGGTTGAGATATGTCCCCCAAAAAAGATATGTTGAAATACTAAGCCCCAGTATTTCAGAATGTGACCTTATTTGGAAACAGGGTCACTGCAGATGTAATTAGTTAAGGTGAATTCATACAGGAATAGCGTGCACCCTCAATGCAATATGACTGGTGTCCTTTTAAGAAGGGGAGAAGAGACACAGAGACTGAGACACACAGGAGTTGGCCATGAGACAATGGAGGCAGACATTGGAGTGATGCATATACAAACCAAGGAATGCCAAGGATTGCTTGGCCACCACCAGAAGCTAGAAGAGACAAGGAAGGATCCCCAGCCACACACATACACACACACACACACGCTTCAGAGGGAGCATGACTTTTGGCCTCCAGAACTGTGAAACAATAAACTTCTGTTGATTAAACCATCCTGATTTTAGTATTTTGTTATGGCTGACTTAAGAAACTAATGCAGCTCTTGAGCCATTTTCCTGCTCGAGCCCACTCCTACCTCTTAGGAGTGTACCTTCTCTTCAATAAACTATCTCTTTGTTTCATCTCTAAAAAAAAAAAAAAAAAGAAAGAAAAAGAAAGGAAAAAGAAAAAAAGAAACTAATACAGAGCCCTTGGCCCCCTCCCCACCATTGCATGGGCCCCCCTACAACAAGATAGGACAACTCCATGGTATTAATCATGTTTCAAAGTGTTCCCCGCACTGTCACTCTCAAGAAAGGGCTGAAGCAAGACTGCTATCAAACTGACTTCTTCACCTAGCTTCTTTCCCTGCCCTATTCTGTTTTTCTCAATCCCTTATAGAGTCCTACTAATAACTCAGCCTCAGTAACACACATGCACGAGAATCCCCAACTCAGGCTCTACTTCTAGGAATCTGGCATGATTCAAGGTCACCCAAATGGTATGTGGCAGATTTGGGATGTCTGGCTCCAGAGCCAAAGCTTTTGAGAACCACAATGCTCTACCTCTGAAATGAACAGGATGAGATGGCTGGTAGCATTGCCATGGCCACTGGGACCCCAGCCTTGAGAAATGCCCATTCCTGGCAACACCCTGCCTCTAGAAATGGATCCTGGTTCTGCTTGGGAGGACCCTTTCCCCATAATGAGTTCTTGTACTGCCTAAGGCCTGACTCCATATCATGGATCCTGTGGTGGCCACATGGCCCAGGCCTGGCCAATCATAACACTCAACCCCACCCACCCCCACAGTGATTGGCTCAGGAATGGGCACATAACCCAAGTCCGTCCAATGAGCTTCAACCTCAGACTATCCACTGAAGTGTTAGGAACTTTCTTCCCTTTTGAAATTGAAAGTGGGTAGAAGTGAGCCTGGAGATGCTGGTGGCCTTCAGGCCACTCAGAGGAAGGAAGGCCTGAGAGGTGGAGAGCTGGGGATCCCTGGAGAGGTTCAGAGTGCCATTTAAAGTTTAGGTCAGAAGAGGCCTCTGCCTCCCTTCAGCAGCTCCCTATTTTACCCAGAGCAAAAGGCACAGTATTTACCAGGTAGACAAGAGCCCACACAACCCAGTCCCATTAATCTGCCCTCTGTCCCTCCTGCTCCTCCCCACTCACTTTTCTCCAGCACACCACCTCCTGCCCCCATCTCAACACCATCGCATCTATCACTCTTCCCTCCACCCAGACACTCGCTAGCGAGCTCCATGGCTCACTCCCTCTGTTCACTGCAACCGCAGCTCAGATATCAGGGCTCTAGAAAGGCCTCCCTGGGCCACCCAAATTAAAATAGCAGCCTCATCACTCGCTATCCCCTTCCCCAGCTTTATTTTTCTTCATAGCACCTTACACTACTGACAGTGTTTATTGCCCCTGGCAAGACTTCTTGGTCCTAGCTTAATTATTATCTTCATCCTGAGTAATAAACATGCCTTAAGCACCTGTTGGATACAGAGCCCTACTGATAGCTAGTGATATAATCAAATCACAATATTTGTGTTCTTGGATTATTTTCACAACTCTGTGTACATGTCTAGCACCCCACTGAAGTACACAGCAGGGATTCAATACATGCTTTCTGTGGGACATGAGGCTTCGTGTTGTTATAATTGGCTGAGAATCTTCCTCTTCAGAAGTTCTTATTCCTTGGCCATCTCTTTTCACTGTCTGCTTCTTTAAATGAGACAGAATTTGCTAGAGAAGTGGGTCATATGAGTTCTGGAAAGTTCTGCAAATTGAAAGCCCTGGATCTTATTTCTAACTCTGTCCTTTGTTGGCTGCCATAAAGAGGTCTGTTTTAGTTATCTATTTCTGAGTAAGAAATCCCCTAAACTTCCTGGCTTAAAACAAAAAGGGTCATTTTATCATTATCTCCTAATGTTGACTAGGCTCAGTAAGGTGGATCTTGCTTGGGATTTCTCATGTAGTTGCTATCTGAGAGCTTGAGTTATTCCAAAATCTTCCTTACTCTGACGTATACTCACATGCCAGGTGGTGGTTGTTGGCTCTTGCCTGAGACCTCAGCTGGAGATGTCAGCTGGAAAACCCACATGTGTCCTCTCCATATGGCTTGAGCTTCCTCACAACATGGAGGCTGAGTTCCAAGGAAGAGTATCCTGAGAGAGCCAGGTGAAAGCTGTTCTATGTCCTAGACTCGGAAATCACATAGCAGCCATTGTGCTGTAGTCACATGTCAACACTTATTCAAGGGAAGAAAACAGACCGCCACTTCTCAATGGGAAGGCTGCCTATATATGTCACATTGCACGAAGAGCTTGGAATGGGAGATGCAGTTTTAGCCACTTTGGAAAATACAATCTGCCACAATGCCTCTAGGGGCTAAGCTATAAAGAAAAATGTAGGGTTATGTGGTATTTTTTTAAATGTGAGGGATAATGAGGTCTCTGTCCACTGCAGATGTGTGCCTCCTTCTTAAAATACTCAAATTCAGATAGAAGTACAATGTTCACTAAATTAACCAGGTCTATGGCTGGCCTTAGCTGACAGGCCATGGGTGTGCGACTTCTGCCCAGGAAACTCACTAGAGGAAAGGGAAATCTCACCTCCTGAGCAACTTCTACATGTCAGGGACTGTGGTAGACCCTTCAAGTGTGCCACAGTGATCGTGATATCGATTTCACAGTGGAGGAACTGAGGTGCCAAATGGTAACAGGCTTTGCCCAGAGTCAGAGAGTTAGGAAGCGGTAAAGCCACACTTCTGCCCTGGTGTCTTTCCCTGAGGGACCCACTTTTCTGGGCTGTGAAATGGGAGGATAGATGATGCCAACTGTAAAGAGGTGTGCACATGTTGGGTGTAATTTGACTCTGAGATTTAGGGAGGATTGAAATGGCCAGTTTTTTTGAGGATGAAGAAACAAAAAGCAGACATGGAAGTGCAGGATGAGGTAAGGGTGGGAGACCTTCCCTGCTACCCTAGGAGAAGCTTTGGAAAATCACAACCAGAGGGACAGGCTGCACTGGAGCAACAGGATCTGAGCAAGAAAGGGCGGATCCTGAGGAAATAAAAACCCCAGAGATGGAACTGATTGTAGCAAAATGAAGGATGATGTGGCAATTAATGGCAAAGTGACAGTCACTGTTGAAGTGGCAGGGGTTGTGGGTTGAGAATCCCTGGGCGTGGTGCCTGTCTATGCTTCTGGAGAGGGACCATGATGCCACCATGATCTTAAAATGCCTCTTGCAGAGAGCAAAGGTTGACTTCCTGCCCCCATTCCTCCATCCAAGCTCTTCCATGTGGATACCACTGCCTGCCGCCTTGAGGCCTTCAGCACGCTCCTCTCTGGCCTTCCCGTCTCCTCTGTCCCCGACAGTCTATTTACACTACAGCCAGAATGTCCTCCTGTCACTCTCAGCTGAAATCCCTGCAGTCATTTCTGGTTGCTCCTAGAATTATGTGCTGACTCCCGTGACCCTGTCCTATCTTCTGTGTGGACTTTCTAACAGCTGGCACCTTCTCACTTACTTACTGATTTAGTGGTCATCGTCTGTCTCTCTTGCCAGGCTCCAGGATAAGGTTGGTCAGAGGCATAACCCCTGGCACATAGTAGGTTCTCAATATTTGCTGACTGTTCCTCTTGCAGTCTTTCTGTCTCTGAAAAGACAACTCTATCCTAACAGTTGCTTAGCAAAACAAAACAAAACAAAAAAACGTTAGGGTTACTCTTGACTCCTCCCTTTCATACCCCACGACCAATCAGCAAATCTTATTGGCTCATCCTTCAAAATGTATTCAGAATCTCACCTTTTTCCCCACCATCACCCTGGGCCAGACACCACCACCTCTCACCCAGTCAACCACAATAGCCTCCTTCTGGTCTACCTGCTTCCACACCTGCCCCCATCTATATTTCCTATCCGGCTGCCAGATGGTTCTTTTCAAACTGAAAGTCAGATCATGTCCCTCCACTTCCCAGAAACTTGCAATGTTTTTGTTGCTGTTGTTGTTATTTTAGGGAGAGTAAAAGCCAGAGTCATTACAGTGGCCCACCTGCCTCTGTCTCCTCCTCTCCTCTGACCTCCCCACTTCTGCTCTCTCCTTCACTAAAAGTCATAAGAACTTTTGTTGTTCCTTGAAAATACCAACCTTATTCCTGCCTCAGGGCCTTTGCACTTGCTGTTCCCTCTGCCTAACATGCTCATCCCCAGATCTCTGCTTGGCTCACTCCTTACCTCCTTCAGATCCTCCCTGGACCATCCTGTATGGAATATCACATGCGCATGCACACGCACATGTACCAATCACCCTGCCTTTCCCTTACTTTATTTTTCTTCACACCATTTAATGATCACTGGAAACATTATGTATTTAGTTGTCTCGTTTCTTTTTATCCATCTGTCCCATCACATTACGAACTCCAGGAAGGCAACAACTTTATCTCTTGTTCATTGCTATGCCCTCAGCTTCTGACACAGCCCCTGCCACATGGTAGATGTCACTAACTAGCTGTTGAATAAATGAGTTCAGGCTGCAGCTATCTAAGTAAGGTGCATCAGAGGTCTGGCCAGTATCAGAGCTGCAGACGTGGCTTCAAAACAACCACTCATACATTTACATTTAATAGGCAAAACAAACAGGTAACAAAAATAACCTCATGCCTCACCCTTCCCTGATCTACAGTTTCTGATTGTACCGGTGAGAACCTGGTACAGAGACCCTCTTCTTTTTGTCTGCCCAGCACCCATTGTCCCATCTTCTGAGAAGACCAACTTGCTTTTCCTTTGGAGACCACCCCCTCCCTCAGTATCAGACCAGGGGAGTTGGGTGGACAGATCCACTTCTCATGCCAGCAGTGGCCTGTGACCCAGACCATGTCAACCAGAGTTGCAGCAGCTAGTTTCTGGATGGACATGTGACATAGGCCAATCGGAGTAATCCCCAGGATGTCTGGTGGAATTACTGTGAATGAAGTTTTCTCTGTGCCTGGTGGTTGCTAGGATGTTTGAGGGGGTCTGCGTGGAGCTTCTGGTAGCCATCTAGCCACCAGGAGAAGGAAGCTTGCCTGAGAATGGAATCAGCACATAGAGTGGCAGAGCCAACAGACAGAGAAAGGCATGTGCATGATGACATCATTTGAGTTTCTGGATGCAGCCATGCCTAAAGGCTTTCTTCTAGACTTCTTAGTTACATGAGAAAATTTTTTTTTCTTTCTTAAGTCAATTTGAGGTGGGTTTCTGTCCCTAATATTCATGAATCATGTCTAAAATATTGGCTTAAGATATTTCAGAATTTCTGACATTGTCATTGTCATACTGCCTCAAGCCAGACCACACCCCCTATGCAAACCCATTCCTCCTTCCTAAAGGGCCTTTCTCCTTTACTGTGCAAATCCTGCCTGTCTTTAAGGCCTAGTTCAAAAGTCTCCTTTTCCAGAAGCCTTCTCTGATCACGCCCACTATGACCTCTCCCCCTCTGGCCTCTCCTCGTTGTTGGACACTGGGTCAGGCACAGTGCCCAGATTCTCCCACCCACACCCGCTTTCAGCTTCCTTCCCCTCCTCAGTTCCGGGCCCCGCTCGGCGCCCTCTGGGCCCCCGTGACCTCCTAGCACTAGGTTTTAGCAGCGGACTGATCAGGGCCTAGAAGACTGGGGTCAATTTTGTAGCTCTGCTTCTCTCTGGTGGTAAAAGTCAGAATTGCACTTAAACTCGTGACCCTCCTTCAAGCAAGCTCCTGGGAGGGGCAAATGCTAAGTCTATCCTGGGGCTGCCACACCCAGCGCCCTGTATTTTTATTTGCTAAATTTGGCAACTTACCCCCACCCGCTGAAATCCTTTTCATAGAAGCTTAAATTTTTAAGACAGGCCTTTGGAATTATGAATCCCTAATGGAGTACTCATTTCCAAAAGACACTAGAAAGCTGGATTTTAGATGAAATTTCTCCATTTTTACAGGTTGGCAACTAATCCAAAGTGTATATATATCGCTATGTGAGTCAAACAAAACATGTCGGGGGGCCAGATTTATCAGAAAAGCAACAGCCAGTTTTTGATGTCTGGAGCTAACTCTCCAATTTTATAGACAAAAAAACTGAGGCCCGGAGAGTGGAACAGAGTTGCTCTATCACAAGGGTGGTAAGTGGCATTTTAGTTTTAGGGCCAAACATCAGGTCTCTGGGATCCTACCCAGTGCTTGAGCCTTTACACAGCCCTTTGGAGTTTTTCTTCAGCTTCCATTTTCTCCAGAGCAAATTTCTGCTGCAGCTCCACCCTCCCCCTCCTCAGCCCCCAACCCAGAAATCAGTCCCTCCCCTGCCTCTTCCTCAGTTTGCCCTCACCATCCTCTTCCTCAGTCTACTCCCTTTCATATAGGCTCCTTCTCACAGTCCCTCAACAGACTCAGGCTTCCACAATCCTGAAATCAGCCTCCCCCCTGAAGTCTCTCCCTTTGCTCACAATTTTCAGCAATGGGCCCAACAGACGAGTTTGTGCTCATAGCCTACTGGCTAAGAGAAATAACTATGATTGGGGAAGCCCAGGGAACTGTGGAGGCACAGAAAAGGGAGGAAGGAATCAGGGAAGCCTTCCTGGAGGAGGGGCTAGTATTAGAAAAGTAACTGAGATTTCCAGATGAAAAGAGGGATGGGATGTGGTGTGGGGAAGATAGGGAAGAAACATGGACAAAGTTTGTGGTGTGGGTGAGTACGGTGGGGTGTCTGTGTTGGGAAGCGTTGTGGGTTAAATTGTGTCCCCCTTCCCTCAAATTTATATCTTGCAGTCCTAACACCCAGTATTACAGAATGTGACCTTATTTGGAAATAGGATAATTGCAGATATATCTTTTGACTACCTTCCTCCAATTCCCCACCCCCACTTCTGCATCTGGTAACCACAAATCTGCTCTTTTTTTCTATGAGTTTCATTTTCTTAGATTCCACATATAAGGAAGATCATATTTGTCTTTCTCTGTCTGACTTATTCCACTTAGCATAATGTCCTCAAGGCCTATTCATGTTGTTGCAAATGGAAAGATTTCCCTCTTTTTATGACTGAAGAGTATTCCATTATGTGTGTGTGTGTGTGTATAATGTGTATGTGTGTGTGTATGTATATATATATGTATATGTATATATATCACATTCTCTTTATCCATTTATCCACCCATGGACACTTTTCATGTCTTGGCTATTGAAACAAATACCGCAGTGAACATGGGGTGAAGATATCTTTCTTCGACATAGGGATTTCATTTCTTTTAGACATGCAAATCCCAGAATTGAGATTACTTGATCATATGGTAGTTCAATTTTTAATTTTTAAAGAACTCTTCATATTGTTTTCCATAGTGGCTGTACCAATTTATATTCCTACCACTAGTACACGAGGGTTCCCTTTCTCCACATTCTCACTACAATTTGTTATCTCTTGTCTTTTTGATGATCCATTTTAACCATTTACAAATATACAGACATTGACATTAAGTACATTCACACCACTGTGTAGTCATCACCACTGTCTATTTCCAGGAATTTTCATCATCCCAAACAAAAACTTTGTGTTCATTAAGCAATAACCCACCATTCTCTTTCCCCTCCCCATTCCTGATAACCTCTAACCTACTTTCTGTTGTTTTTAAGGCTGGATAATATGTCCTTGTATTGTATATATATCATTTTGTTTACTCAGTCATCCGCTGACAGACATTTAGGTTGTTCTTTTGATTACAGTGAATGATGCTGCTGTGAACACTGATACAGGTATCTGTTTGATTCCCTGTTTTCGGTTACCCAGAAGTGGAATTGCTAAATCATATGGTAACATATTTAACATTTTGAGGACCGCCAAACTGTTTTCAACTGTGGCTGCACCATTTTACATTCCCACCACAATGGGTTCCAATTTTTTCACATTCTCAGCAACACTTGTTCTTTTTCTTTTCTTTTCTCTCTCTCTCTCTCTCTCTTTTTTTTTTTTTTTTTTTTTTTTTTTTGATAATAGCCATCCTGTGGGTATGAAGTGGTATCTCACAGTGGTTTTGATTTGCATTTCTTTAATGACTAATGTTGTGCATCTTTTCATGTGCTTGCTGGATTTGTATATCCTCTTTGGAGAAATGTTCAGAGAGGAATCCTCTCTAGTTGAAAGATGATGTTGGCTCAGGTCAGAGTAAGAGCCGGAAAGGCAGTGTGAAGTCCGATTCCAGATAGCTTTCACAGGTGGAGCAGACAGGGTTTGCTGATGGACTAGACGTGGAATGTGGGAGAAGAAGAAGGTGATGTCTGTGCTAGTGTTGGTGGAGGAACAGACATCCCCTCCTCCAGGACTTCTCCAAAAAGACCCAAGTGTTTTGGGCCAGAGTAGTTACTGAGATGGGGAAGACTGCCGGGGAAGCAGGCTTAAAGGGAGAGAGAGGAATTTGGTTGGATTCTGAGACACCCTGGACCAGAGAATTGAAGCATTGGGAGGAATTTAATGCTTTAAGAAAGTGGGTAGAGAAAGAAAAGAGGTTTCCTATCATTTATCACCAAGTTGCTTAATCAGAATCTTCGATAGTTCCTGCTTCATTTTATCAATTCCTGATTATCTGGGGTACCCCCGCCCCCACACAATCCCATTTCTTGCTTGTTCTTGAGGCTGCAGATTCATCTATCGCCAGTAGGTGGCAGTGTAGGGCCAGAAATAGCCAGACCCATGTGACTGGGTGGACTAGGGACTTTGATCCAACAATTGGAAGTTTTCAAATAATCGAATTGTGTAAAAGTGCAGTTCTACATCTGAGCCACAGCACATTTGAAAATTTAAGATACTAAACACCACACCTGAGCTTTGCAAAGGGAAGGTCCCAGTGAGTAGTTGGTTCCAAGCGCTATTTACCTCTGTGGCATATACAAAAGTTCAATTATCAGTTGACAGCTATTCATTAAGCAGCTACTACCTGTCACAAGTCACGAGCTGTGTTACATGCTGTGGATTCAGGTGAGACCAGAACAGACTTAGTACCTGCCTCAGAGCACTTTGGAGGTGGAAACAACAAACAAATAAAAGAATAAGATTACAGATTGTGTTATCAAGGAAATACATAGTATTATGTGATGGCGGACATGGAAGGAAGGAATGAGATGAGGTGAAGTTTGCATGGAGGCCTGAAGGATGAGAACAGGGCTGCCACCCCTCCAGCCAGGATTGGGAGTGGACTCTTTCTGTTTTGTGGTTGCACTCCCAAGATTGCTATTTGAAGTCAGGTCTGTCTGAATAGAAACAGGGCTTACTATTGACTTTTGGGTGACGTAATATATATGCGAAGCCCTCAGCATAATGTCTGGTTCTAAAACTTGGGAGCTACCCAATTATTGCTCAAATAAGAGCAGGGTTTTAAAACAACCTCCAGAACATATCTGCCTTTCCTGTCTCTTAGCCTTTGCAATGAGGCCAATGAAAAAAAGTTTAATGGTGCCAATAAGAAGTGCTCTACCCACATTACCTAGAGAGCAAACTTGGAGGCAAAGGCCAGCTGTAAATTCCAGGCTTCTTCAACTTTTCAAGTTGAAGACAAAGCCACAGCCAGGAAATCAGTGCCTGGGAGCCCTACTCGGCCTCCCAGGGAGTGAGGAATCGCAGAGCAGGAGATTAGGGGCTCTTAGGGCTCAATACAGGCTGTGGCACTGCGCAGGTAAACTTCATACATGTGTGACCTAATAGTCACCTTCCCTCCACTTCGCAGGGGAGAACAAGGACTTTCTCTCCAAGCTGTGATTGAGCACTTGCTTGCCTCTCCAGACCCTCTGTACATACACTCACACACTCAGACTCAGGCATTCATACACATACTCATATACATGTGCTAATATCTCAAACACTCATTTATATTCATATATTCATATACTCACACTCATTTACTCACCCACATGTAGAATGCAAACATACACACTCATACAGTTATAATTACACCTCATATATTTAAATGCACATTCAATAATGTACAAGTTATATACTTATACACCTCATACACTCAAACATGTATATTAAATCTACTCACACACTTATACACTGAAATATTTATATATATTTTCACTCTCAGATACCCATACTCATTCATACACATATATTTACATACACAAACATTATCACATACTGACATATTTGTGCACACTGACTCGGATATGTTTAACGCACTCATACACTTACACATACACTCAAATATTCATATACACCCCACACACATATTCATACTCCCGACACACTTTCACATGTATTCACACACCCACATGTGTTGCCTCCACAAGAACATCCAAACCTATAGAAAATTTTGTAAGAGTTTATTAGAGCCAAACTGGGGACATGCCTGGGGGAAAGATCTCAAGGGACTGAGAAAATGCTCTGGAGAATGGCAGTTTTGCAGTTCTTTTTATGCATTTGGAATCAAGCAGCATTACATGAAATCTTTTGGCAGTAGATTAAGGAGGCAGGAGAAAGCAAGGTGGGAAACTCCCTATGATTAGATGAAAGATAAAATGGAGAGATGCACACTTCTTTTACATTGATGGGTACAGGATAGTTAACATTTAACATTTACAGTAAATAGGGATGGAATACAGGCTACAAGAACATGTACTCTCTTGAAGGTGGTCACTCCCTTGAAGAGGTCTGAAAAATAGAATTACTCTGGCATTTCAAAGGTGTATTAACCTAAATACACAAGAACAATGGATAGGGCTTGCTTAAGGCCAAAATAAACCTTTTATTAAGGCAATTATAGCCTGAGGCATGACTATCCACCATGACCTGCCCAGTTAGGAATTTATGATGAGATCACCCTGCAAAGTTATTTTCTGTCACTGAGTTTGTCAGATTTACTATGTAGCCCTTTTTGTTCACAATAGCATTCCGTTTCATACATATGTTTCAGTCATACGCATGCACAAACGTTCATACACATTTACAAACACTCACCAACACATTTTCTTACACCCAAAGCCATACACTGATTCCCACATGTTCCTACTCAAACTTACATATTTACACATGTTGCCAACCTAGGCTTATTTGCTTGTTAACTCACACACTCACAAAAATATTCCTGCTCTTACACTCAAACATTTATACAGTAACATCTTCACTCATAAATCAGGGAGGTGTGCTCAATTGTCTAAGCAATCAGTAGCATCCAAAAGACACTTCCTTCGTGTTCACTTCTGGGCCACCCATGTCATGGGATTAGTGTGCTGATCGGATCATGAGGAACTTCCCAAGAAAAGGTCCTGTACTCTCCCAGGCTTCATCCCATCCCATCTCCCTGGAACAGTATTCTACTTAGGTAGCAGCCCTCTCACTGCCCACTGTGGGAAACTTGAGAAAAACCTTGGCTTTTCATGTCATGGGGCAAGGGCCAGACTTACTCTGAATGGCTACAATGCTCATAGATCCCAGCCAAGGGCTAGGCATGTAGTCTGATAAGTGGGGAGAAACAGGAGAAGAGAAAATCACATCCAGAATATCATAGGAAATCTTAGAACCACACTCTGTGAAATAATTTATTGCCCCTCCCCAATTGTTACAACTTTGTATAAATAAATGAGTATTTTTTAGAAGACTTATTTTGGGGGTCAGAGACCATAACTCTGATGGCCCACAGACTATCTCAATCTACAGACTCTGGTTTGAACAGCACATTTTTTCATTTGGAAGGTCAAAGCCTTTGGAGGAGGTGAGAGCATGTCCAGAATGGTGGAGTAAGGACTTCTGAAAATCTACTCCTGTGTGAGAACAATGAGAACACTGGCAAAATCATCAAATTAACTTATTTGGTACTTTAAAAATTAACCGAAGGCTTATAACAATCCAAGGAACATGTATTCAAAGGAAGGGAGGGAGGGAGGGAGGGAAGAAAGAAAAGACTGAAAACTCAGAGCTGCAAGCTTTATAACATTTTAAGTTACCCTATCCCATTCTCCTTGTCCTAGCTCTGCACTAGCTTTGAAAACCCGCAATGTGGCAGCCACTAGAGGGAGAAGAAGGGCTTGGAGCTCCCTAAAAAAATCCTGTCCTCAGAGAGTTGTCATTTGACCTTTCTGGAAGGTCCCTGAAAATCTCCACTCCCAGAGTTTGTTTTTATTTGACCTGACTCAGCTCAGTGTGAACAGCCTTTTCTCAGGGGCATTTGTCAAAAACAACCAGCAACAGTAAGTTTAACATAGAAGCTGCCTGAGGCAGTGATAACAGATGGGATAAACAAGAAGCTGACCACAAAAAAATTTTTTTTAAAGCTAGGGAATGTGATGTCCATAGAGGCCTTTGAAAAACTCCAACATATTCCTGGGGATCTAGCAGGCCATGCACATGTGCAGAGCTGTGCACTTCTCCAGGAAATGCCTGAGAAGGTCCTAATCTCTCACCTCTAGACGACCTTGAGGCTTTACTTAAGCAGAAAGTGAAGGCTAAGGTAGTGTTGTACGCTGCCTGGTGGAACATGAAAAAGCATGCCCTAAAACACACACACAGTCTCTCATCAAAGTCTAGAAGATTCATGGTTTACGGCATTTAAAGAAATCTCTGTCTAATTATTAGCTGATCACTAAGCTAACTAAGCAGAGGCTTTAGTGGCCACATGGGATAAAGACTACAGACTTTTCAGGAAAGTTACTGAACAAACAAATAGCAGCAAAACAATAAATAGCAACAACAAGCTCTGGGGACAAAGGAAATCTGGTTTCTAGAATTGCCATATTATATTATTCAAAATGTTGAATTTTTAACAAAATTACAAGACCCTTCCATACACAGGCAAAAACAGCAGCCAATAGATACATATTGTACTTGAGGAAGACCAGACCTTGGACTTACTAGACAAAGACTTTAAGTCAGCTACTTTAAATATACTCGAAGAACTAAAGGAAACCTGTGTTGATGGGCTTATAATGTATAAAGATGTATTAATAATTTGTATGTCAATACTAAGACCAACAAGGGAAGGAACAGAGCTGTATAGGAGTCCTAGGAACATAGGTTGGCAATCCCAGCCCATCCCAGAGCCCAGTTGAAGCCCTGGCTCTCTGTTCAATCATTTTATCTTTATTAGTCACCCGCTCTGGGGGATTCAGTAGTGGCAAAGGCAGACCCAGCTGTCCCTGCCTTTGTAGAGCTCTCAGTCCCCCAGAAGTGATAAAATGGCATGGCTCAGCATCTGCTCACAGTGGAGGGACTGGACCCTTTGTCTGTGAGTTTTAAAAGAATTTTGTCAGGCTTTAGTGGTAGGGACACAGTTTCAAGTTTATAGGCCATTTGTCAGTATCTTCTGCACTACACTTCCCCCTTGTTTTTGTTCTCCTTCCCCTGCCATTGCCCTTCAAATTCTTTATTATGCAAAGCAGTTTCTCTTACCTTTTCTGGCCTGGGAGCAAGGCAGTTGGGTGGTAGGGCTGGGGAAATCATAAAAATGTGGAATGGGAGCAATGGGAAAGGCACCAGAATGAGAGTCCAGAGCCCTCAATATCTATTCGCAAGCCAACTCTCCAGTTGGCTCCCTGTCCAGACACACACACAGTTCTCCCTGCAAAATCCAGTGGCACTGTGTATGTGTAACATGATGTTAAATTACAACTTCCTAATGATTCATCAAAATAAAATAAATAAGACATTCCAGACCAAAATGTAAATGTTCAAATAAACAGGGAGTTCCCTGATGGTGTAGTGGCTTGGGGCTTCGGCGCTGGCGCTGTCAGCGCTGCGGCCCGGGTTCGATTCCCAGCCAGGAAACTACCCACATACCAAAAAATAAATAAATAAATAAATAAAAGGGAGAGAACAATAAATAATTTTAAAAAAATGTAAATGTTCAAATAAACAAAAAGCTTGTGATAAGACTAAAATATCAAAAAAAAGAAAAGACTAAAATATCTCATGATACCACTGTTATATATGTGGTTGATCATTTACATGTTGTTATATAGTATATGACTGTGTATATATAATATATGCATATATGTAATATGTGTACATGTATATATATGCATATATTATATGTATATAGATGTGGAGAAAGAAAGGTATTTATCATCTATCATAAGCAACTGGCTCATGCAATCATTGAAAATGGCAAGTCTAACATTTTTAAGCTGGGCTGGCAGGCTGGAGACCCAGGAGAACTGAAGTTCCAGTTCCTGCTCAAAGGCCACCTGCTATAGAACCAGGAAGAGCTGATGTTGCAGATGAAGTCCAAAGGCCATCTGCTGGAGAATCTTTTCTTGCTCAGGGAAAGCTGATCTTTTTGTTCTAGTCAAGTCTTCAGCTGATTGGGTGAGGCCCAACTACCTGATACGGGCAATCTGCTTTAATCAAAGTCTACTGATGTAAATGTAATCTCACCCTGAAACACTCTTAGTGAAACCTCTGGCATAGTGTTTGACCAAATATCTGGCACCCCATGGCCCAGCCAAGTTGATACATAAAATGAACCCATTACATCTGGGATTAATCATGTCTAAGTTTTCACCCAGAGACAGTGGTAGAGCTTCCTACATTGAATGCATTTTAAAGAGATAATGAGAGACAAAATAAGCTTTTGTGATTGTAGGACTTGACAAATGAACTCAAAAAGAGCCTGCAGGCTTTGGCTAGAAATAAATAATAAAGATTTATTCAAGGGTCTTAGGGTTTGCAAACTAGAAACATAGCTAGGCAATACCCAGAGTATTCTGAAAAAGAAAGTCAAATGGAGGTTCTTATAGTAAAAAGTACTTTTTTGGTAACAATCAGTACTGCATTCTTAGCCTCTGGATTGTTCTGAGATGGTAATCTTTGATGGCCAGTGGTCTGGATAATGGATGTCAGGTGGTCTGGATATGTGAACATTCTTTCCCTAGTCTTTTAGTGGGTAATCAGGGTTATCTGAAAGTTTGATATGTATTCAGGCATTGATGCAGGACTGAGAAGTTCAAAAGTTTAAGTTCCCAGGCCAGTTAGAGCAAGAACAAAATAGTTTCCTTGTGCCTCAACCTGCTTAATTTTAGTAATTTGACTGTAGTGACTCCATTTTATTTCTTTGCTCTATTCCTCATACCCCAGAAATATATTGCTCTGTCATTACAGCTGTTACTTGTGTTTTTGTCAGGGAGTGGAGGGGACTAGCTGTTCTCAGTAGGAGCCCATTGCTTTGGTAGCACTAGAAATAGCGTTTGGGGAAAGATTGTTCTTTTATTTGGAAAAGCACTTCACAGGGCCCTCTGTTACCTAAGATAAAGTAAAAGCCCTCTCCTGAAAGGGAGAGACCTTGGCCCCAGGGGAACCACTTGTTAATTGTCGTGTCCCACAGGAGCAGGGAGGAGACATTTTTGAAGAGACTGCAGAGCTGTTCTAGGGTTTGCTGGCTCTGGCTGGGGCATGGCGGAGGAAGTGTGGATTCCTTGATTCTGGGAAGAGAACAGGGATTTCCATGTCCATCCGGGCCTCTGCTGACTGGGTTTCACATTTCCCTTCGCTTCCTCAGACTTTCAGCAGAATTGTGAAGGACGTTAGCCTGGACTTAGGTGACTTGGAGGAATTTGGAGAGGAGGTGTAAGAAGGTCCCAGAGCCTTCTATTCTGGCTGGGCAGCCCAGAGGAGCAGGTCAGAAGCAACTGATGAGTGGGGTAGACAAGCAATTCCTCTATTAATAATTTCTCTGGGACAGCAGGTTTCCACTGTCTTGTGGTAACCCTCATGATCATGGGTTGCTGCTGGGTGGGCTCTCTGGGGCTACTTCAGAGGGGAGGTGCCTGGTGTCCCGCAGCACTGAAGGGTGCCAGACTTTGGAGAAATGGCATAGCATGGAGGTTAAGTCTGGAGCCATATTACTTGGGTTTGAGTCCTGACTCTGCTTCTTACTGCTACAGGCAGGTTAATCAATATCTGTGACCTCGATTTGTTCATCTGTAAAAGTGAGGCTGTTTGAGGATTAAATGAATCAATATTAGAAAATGCTGAGCGTACAGCCTGGCATGTAAACATTTGTTAAGTAAATCAGGGGTGCTGAGTTAGGATAGATTTGGGCCGCGTGGCCAGGTGACAGAGGCGAGTTTCAGAGGGCACATGGAAGGAAATTCCTCATTCCAAATGAGGTATTTGCAGGAGTGCCAACCCCTTCAGGAGTCCTGGCTTTGCTCCCACCCACTGAGAAAAGAAAGAGCAAGATACACCACAGGCTGTTTAGCTTTTTCTCAATGTCTTTTCTTTCCCTTTGGTGGAATTGTCAGGCCAAACAGAGGTCATTTCATTTTAGTTTTTTTCTAATCTGCTGCCAGCCCAGGGGCAAGAGCACAGAGGCCTAAAAATACCATGAGCCGCCAGGTTAGATCACTTCAGCCTCTGCACTGCCAGTCCCTCTGCTCAGCACTCTCTAGCAGTTCTTGGACACCCCGACTTCCCCTCTGAGACTGACTGAGTAGGCAGGAAAAATAGATATGAACAGGAAAAAGGAGAAATTGTGCTGCCTCTAAATTAAAAGGATAAAGAGAAGGAATGCAAAGGATGGCACTTGTTAGGACGTTCATTAACAGATGTCCCTAAATTAAGAAGGAAAGGAATACAAGGGAAGAAACTGGCCTGTTGGGGTACCCGATTAGATACTCCTAAAATAGAGACAAAGTCTTCAGGAAAAAATGCAGAATAAGGAATTAGCCCTGGCCCATTATCAGCAATCCTCAAACTGAAAAGGTAAGGTGATCAGAGAAATGCAACACGAAGGGGAAACAGTCCCATTTATCCAACCACAAGTCCTGCTTCCCAGAACCATATTATTATGTAGCTTTGGTTCTTCCAGAAGGATCACACAGAAAATAAAGGGGGAGAACTTACCATTCAGAAATATAAAAACCCCCAAACGAAGTAAGGAGATGCTGCTTCCCTCCCTTGGGTCAGCCCGCTCCTCGTCTCGGGGTGTACTCTCTTTACTAATACACTCTTAACTATCTTATGCTTTCACAAACTTCATCTCTTGACTGAATTCCTTCCTTCAAGAAGACAAGGACTGAGGAAAAATCGTCATTTCACGGTAGCAGGACTGGGGGTGGGATTTGGAGGGAAAGAGCCTGAGATCTGGAGCTCAGGGCTGGGAGTCACCTAAAAGGCTGAGTCTCAGTCAATGACCTCAAGATGTAGAGATGGACAGTCTCTCTGAGGTGATCTCGCCAGCACTCCCCTTTGTACAAATGGGAACACTGAGTCTCAGAAAGCAGAGGCTTTGTGGTTTTCTGAGCTAAAATGCCTGCACCTCCCCTTCTTCCCAGTCCTATTCAGAGCTTTTAAAGAAAAGCTTCCAATGATCCTGAAGAGAAAAGGTCCTGGGCTGTAGTCTGAAGTCCTGGCTCTAGTCACCTAGGAGCAGTAGTGGGCCAGTCACTCCCATCTGGACCTCAGTTCCGTCATCTGTAAACTTGAGGGATGCAACCCTGTGGGGTTCTACAGAGATAGGAGGGAAGGTAACAGGAAAGCTGGGGGAGAACCATCCCTACTTCATCTAAAGCTCCTCTGTTTTCATCTATTGTCTGTTCTAGGTTTTGTCTGAAAAGAGTTTGGCTACTAAAATGGGAAGTTTTTGAGGATATGAAGGTTCCTCTGGCCCCCACAGTCTGTGATAAGCTTCAGCCGCTGTGACACCCCAAGTTGCACTATGATTGTCTGCCCTAAACAACTTGCAGTTCCCCTGAGAGTGTCTCATCCCTGGGTTTTTGCCCATGATCCCTGCTCTCCTCCACTTTCTTCAGCTGGTCACCTGGCAAATTTCTGCTCATCCTTTAAGCCACAGTTTGTCTACCATCTCCTGGAAGCCTTCCAAACCTGCCCCAAACCTGCCCAAAGGCGTGCCGAGGGCTGCCACAGGTTTTAAATGATCTCCTATCATAGCACCGAGTCCCTTTGTAGTTGCCTATATACTTAGCTTCTGTGACCCTGGGCAAGTGACCTAACCTCTCTGTGCTTCAGTTTCCAAAACTCTAAAATAGTATCAGGAAACACGAAATGCCTGCTATGCACTAGTCCCTGTCTTATGTGTTTACTCATTTAATCCGCACAACATTTCTATATGAGATTGGTACAAAACCCTTTTTTTTTTAACAAATGAGAAAACAGGCACAGAGACGTTAAATAACTTGCCAAAGTCACACAGCTTTTACGTGGCAAGTCTAATATTCAAAATATACAGTCCAACTGCAGAGAGATTCTACTGCCTCCCAGAAGCTTATTATGTTTCATTGTGCTAATGTAGTTTTTAAAATAGATTTTATTATTTATTTATTTTTATTTTTTTTATGTGGGTAGCTCCCTGGCTGGGAAATGAACCCAGGCTGCAGCGTTGACAGTGCTGAAGCCTACGCCACTACACCACCAGGGAACTCCCATAAAATAGATTTTATTTTTTAAAGCAGTTTTACGTTCACAGAAAAATTGAGTGAAAGTTACAGAAATTTGGAGCTCCCTGGTGGTGTAGTGGCTTAAGGCTTCGGCGCTGGCGCTGTCAGCGCTGCGGCCTGGGTTCGATTCCCAGCCAGGGAACTACCCACATATCAAAAAAAAAAAAAAAAAAGAAAGAAAGTTACAGAAATTTCCCGTATACCCCCTACCGCTACTCCCATCCCAAACCAAACCCACTATCATCATCCCCCACCAGAGCGGTGTGTTTGTTGCAATCGATAAGCCTGCCTACACTGACACGTCATTATCACCCAAAGTCCACAGTTCACATCAGGTTTCACTCTTGGGGTTGTATTATCTGTAGGTCTTGCCAAAAGCGTAATGACGTGGATCCACCGTTATAGTATAATGTATTTTCACTGCCCTCTAAGTCCTCTGTGCTCTGCACATTCATCCTTTCCTGCTCTTAATCCCCAGCAACCACTGATCTTTTACTGTCTTGATAGTTTTACCTTTTTCAGAATGTCACATAATTGGAATCATACAATTAATTATATAGCCTTTTCAGATTGGCTTCTTTCACTTAATAATATCCACTATGTCTTTTCATGGCTTGATAGCTTATTTCTTTTTAGCCCTAAAAAATATTCCACTGTCTAGATGTCCTGCAGTTTATTTATCTATTCACCTACTGTGACACCCATAAAAGGATACAACACATATAATACCCAGGTAGGGAATGCATTACCTGAATTTAATCATAAGGAAATATCAGACAAACCCACTTTCTATAAAACGATTGGTCTGTATTCTTCAGTAATGACAATGTCATGAGAGATAACTAAAGGCTGAAGAACTGCTGCAGACTAAAGAAGGCTAAAGAGGCCTGACAACTGCTACACTAAAAATAAAAAGGCCTTTCAAAGTGAGAGACAAACAAGCATTTATTTGAGGTCAATCAGAATAGCTACTTGGGACCACTGATTCATGCAGAAGTCTAAATAACGTTCTAATAAGGAGAAAAAGGCGATGGGTATTTATGAGAAATGGAAGGGGAACAATTACACAAATAGAAGGAAGGCATTTCTTCTTTTTTTTTTTTTTTTTAAATTTTTTTTTGTTAGTTCCCTGAGCGGGATCGAACCCAGGCCACGGTGGAGAGCACCAAAGCCCAGCCATTACACCACCAGGGAACCCCCAGGAAGGTATTTCTTTTGGTGCAGATAACATAGCCTAGTGCTGTTAATTCTAAATAATGGTTGTTTTTTTGTTTTGTTTTTTTGCCACATTGACTCTGGCCGAAGGACAATTTTTATTACTTTTAGGTATAGAAAACTCAACAGCGTGCACTCAGCCCAGCTTGGTGGCCAGTAACTCAACAGCGTGCACTCAGCCCAGCTTGGTGGCCAGTTCTTTAGCCTTTGCCTTTTCCAGCTTGGCAATGCGAGCCACTGATTTTGGGTCCAGGATGTTGCCTCCCCAGTGACGGCGAATCTCCTCGTATCTGTCGTTGTAATTGGTCCTGATGGCTTCCACCAGCTTGGCCAGCGCTCCTTTGTCTTCCGAGTTAACCTGTGTGGAGGCAATGGTGGTGCAGGTCTTCCTGTGGACAAGGCTCTCCAGCCTGGCCTTGCCCTTGATAATGCAGTAGAGGACCCCCATCTTGCAGCATAGGGCAGGCAGGAAGACAATCAGCTTGATGGGGTCCATGTCTTGTGCAATCACCACCAGCTGAGACTTCTTGTTCTCCACCAAAGTGGTGACAGTATTAACCCCTGCTTGCAGGACAGGTGACCGCTTGGTGGGGACATCCCCTTTGCTGGCTGCCTTTTTCTTAGCCCAAGCCAATAGTCTCTGCTTCTTCTGCTTTGTCTCTGGTCCGTACTTGGGGGCCAGCTTGAGCAGCTGAGGAGCTGTCTAGCAGTCCAAGGCGTGGGTGAACTGGTTAATGGCAGGCGGCACTTTCAGGTGCTTATAGAGAATAGCTCTTTGCCGCTGCAGCCGAATGTACCCGGGCTATTTGACAAAGCGAGTAAAGTCCCTTTTGGGCTGGATGTCCTGTCCAATTCCAAAATTCTTGGGTCTTTTCTCAAAGAGGGGGTTTACCACCTTCTTGGCCTCCTGCTGCTTCACAACAGCAGGGGCTGGTGCCACCTTCTTCCCCTTAGCCATCTTTCCTTTCGGCAACTTGGGCGATGGGAAGAGAGAACCTAAATAGTGCTTTTAATTTTCAGTCCAGTAGTCAAAATAAATGCTTTCTTATTATCTTTGCAAACAGTTTTTGGGGAAACAAGTTTGCTTAGGCCCAGTCCAAAGGTTATTTTGTCCTGTTTTAACATTCCAAGTTTTGTTGCACAAGATGTACAAGGCAGTTTCTTTGGCATAGCAGCTCTGGCTCCATTTGAAAGTGGCTCTGTTTATATTATTGTTTGCAAAACTAAATATAATTCCTGCTCCTAGGGTGGACTCCATACTGGAGGGAGGAAAAAAACTATGGAACACTGAGACAATGGCAATATTTGAATATGATTAGAAAGTATTGTATTAATGTTAAATTTATTCAATGTGATAACTCTATTGGGGTTATATAAGAGAAAATCCCTCTTCTTAGGAAACACTATTATGAAACATAAAGGGGCAGAGTGAAGAGTAAAGATGTATGCAAGGTATTCTCCAATGGTTCAAAAAAGAAAAGAAAAACCAAAAAATCAAGAGAAAGAATGACTAAATGAATGTGCCAACATATGAGAAATTGTTGAGTCTGGGTTAAAGGTATACAGGAGTTCTTTGACTAATTCTTGCAAATATTCTATAATTTTGAAATTATTTTCAAAATGAAAAGTTATCATCATCAGTGTCATCCTCATAGTCACCATCATCCCCAAAAGCACAT
This sequence comes from Lyroderma lyra, assembly GCA_004026885.1. NCBI lineage: Eukaryota > Metazoa > Chordata > Mammalia > Chiroptera > Megadermatidae > Lyroderma > Lyroderma lyra. The sequence goes on along the minus strand of PVJL010000597.1, from coordinate 26,257 downwards.
AGCCACTGAGGGTAGAAGCTGAAATTGATTGATTGATTGATTGATTGATTGATTATTTTTTGGGAGGGTGGTTCCCTGGCTGGGAATAGAATCCAGACCACAGCGTTGAGAGTGCCGAAGCCTAGCCACTACACTACCAGGGAACCCCCCTAGAGCTGAGATTCAAATCCAGGCTGTTTGGGCATTCAGGGAGTCTCCTGTCTCTCTAGTCAGTTGGCTCCATCATTCCCATTTTACAGAGGAGGTCACTGAGGCCCAGAGAGGGAGGGGGATTTATACTTGGTCACAGCTTGAGCTGGTTGCAGCTTAAGGACCAGTCTCTGAGATCTCAACCTGGTGAGCTCCCACAGTTCTCTTGCACCTGTGCTGTTGATAAAGCTGAGCATCCACCTTGAGAGGACCAGTGTTTCTTTGAAATATCCTCTGACCACTTGCTGAGTTGGTTGGATCTCACAGCGGTTCTCAACCTGTGGGTCACGACCCCTTTGGGGGTTGAATGATCCTTTCACAGGGGTCACCTAAAACCATCGGAAAACACATATCAAATATTTACATTACGATTCATAACAGTAGCAAAATTACAGTTATGAAGTAGCAACGACAATAATTTTATGGGGGTCACCACAACATGAGGAACTGTATTAAAGGATCGTGGCATTAGGGAGGTTGAGAACCACTGAAGGTAGGACCTGCTGGCCTCATCTTAGGATCCCTGGACAACGGGGACTGAGAAGGTTATGTTTCATTAGTGGAGTAACCAGTCCAGGCCTTATGGATTCAGTTGTGCCCCTCTTTGTTCCACCATTGTCCACCCTGTTCAGCACCCCTTCTTCTTCGGGGAACAATACCTTCTTTGGGAGCACTATTCCTTTCTACTTTCTAACCACCATGTGGTTCTGGTAGATGTTGCCAGTAACAGTGTCCCATGCTCATGGCCTCAGTTGATTGGTCTAGGGGTGGGCACTGGACTCAAAATGGGCCAACCAGAGCCTTCCCCTCAGATTTTCTGGACTAGATTTAAGGGAAGCAGGATGTAGGCTTTCTAATGTGAGGCTATCATGTGTGAGGCTCAGCAACTGATGGCACTCACGTTCTCCATCATGAGGAGAAAGCTAGTCTGATATAATAAAGCTAAGAGGAGCAGTGAGGAGAGAAAGTGCTCCAGGGTCCACATGTCTCTGAGGACCTGCCCTTTCCATGGGTATGTTCTATAAATACCAGCATCTTTCAATAAATTGCTCTGATTTTGCTCTGGATGTCTATCACTTAAAACCAAAATAGACCAATATACCTGACATCCTGACCACTAGTAATCCTGACCATGAGGCCCCAGTATGGAGGTTGTCAGAGTTCTGTTCCCTTGGAGCCAACTATACTCTCGGCTCTGCTTAGATGAGGTGGCGATTATGAGACCTGGCATCAAGGCCTTGTCCCACTGGCAACATTTGATTCCCAGGGAAGGCCATGGTCCTGACACTACAGCTACCAGTTACGGCCATTGTACTCACACTCCCATCTCACCTGCTGGGGGCTTCCTGGAATATGGCCTTGTCCTACACTTCTCAAGATTAAGACCAGGTCAGTGAAAGGAATTTGGTTTATTGGCTGTCAATAGAAAAAGACAAGGGGAGGGAGATTAAAACTCACTAAGCCTTCCCTCTGAGGTTCTTGGTGGGAGGCACAGAAGGAGTTGGGAGAAGTCTTCTATGCCAAGATAAAAGGAGATTGGTTTCCATTCCTTACTTCTGCCTAAAATTTTAAGTGTGGTATAAATTATATGCAGCAAAGCACACAAATCCTAAAAATACATGAGGGCTGTCTGGAAAGTATTCAGCTATGTAATATGAAAAATAGAGACATATATGGACAGCCCTAGTATTTCTACATACATATTCACTGTCAAACTACCACCCAGATCAAGATATAGAACATTTCTAGCACCCAGAAAGACTGCTGTGTACATCTCATTCAGCATGTTGGCTCCCCACTCCTACTATTCTGATGTACCTATATCATCATATGTTAGTTTTGCCTCTCCTTGAACTTTCTATAATGGAATCACATGGTATGTGGAATCACATGGTATGTGTTTCTTTTTCATTCAACATAGTATTAAGAGTACTTAATCTTTAATGTTGGCGCCAACACTCTTGATCTGCACAGTATTCCTGTAACAGCTAACATTTGGTAAGTGCCAAAATAGATACTATTTTCTATCTGCAATTAATTTATTTCTTGGATGTGCAGGGCTGACTGTATGCATTGTTCTGTGCCATTTTATACAAGTAAGGGACTTGAGCATCAGTGGATTTGGGTGTCTGCTGGGAATGTTGGGGCCAGTCATCTTTGGATACCAAGGAATGATTTTGGGTAGTCAAAAGTTATACCTGGATTTTCGACTTTGCAGGCATTGGTACCCCAAACTCCCACGTTCTTCAAGGGTCAGTATTAATTTACTCCTCACAGTGTACCTATGAGGTAAGTACAAATAAAGGAACTAGGGCACAGAGAGATGAGGTACTTGCCCAAGATGCAGGTCTAAAGTAGCAGAATTAGGACAATCCATCTGTAGCCCATACTTTACCTAAGAGGTAGGAGATTTCACATGCATTTTAAAGGGTGAGAGAGGCTAACTAGGTAGATCTGGGGTTTTGGAAGCTCAAATGGGATAATGGAAGTTAAAATGTGCTAAAAATAATAAAGGGTTGTACAAATATAAGGCAGGTTCATGCTTCATTTAATATGAATAGGAATTTATTTATTTATTAATCCAATAAACATTTACAAACATACCTCATTTTGTTGAGCTTCACTTTATTGTGCCTCACAGATATTGCACTATAGACCCTCCACCAGCAAACAGATTATGATTTGCTCTATTGCAGTGGTCTGGAACCAAACCCTCAGTATCTCTGAGGTATGCCTGTACTGAGCACTTAAAGATTCATGGAGAATCAGTGGGTTCAGAACAGCAGAGAGAAAGTCATTGTACCATGACACTCACAGCCCAGGGAAGAAAGCAGATGTTTAAGAGGGAAGTTACATGTATGTTGGGCTAAGAAAGAGAAACCTCAGGATGCTTTTGAGTGTTTGAAGAAAGAAGCTGACCTTGTTTGTGGGGTAAGGGAAGGCCTCTGAGGAAATGACATTTCACCTGAGACAGAAAGGTCAGCAGAGATAGTGAGGAAGGTGTATCGGGCACCAGAAATAGCAGAAGCAAAGGCCCTATGGTGAGAGAGAGAAACTAGCACAATAATTACAAATTCAAAGTTACTAAGATATGACAATTTGCTATACAACAATTACTTTCATGGAAATAAAATTCCCTATGACAGTTTCAATGCTTACTTGCTTCAGTATGTCCTGGTCACTACATGACAGTCATTTTTGTTCACTCCATACCTTAACCAGTTTTTTACTAAATTTTACTTCTGTGACGCTACATTCTTTAATGTAGAATTCTATATACTACATTCTTTACTACTTTCTTATAACTTTTGTTTAGCAAAGTTAAACATATACTGAGAGACACGAGAGTATTTGGAAATGTGAAAAATTATTGCTGCAAAGATACTGCAATACTTCAACAGCAGTTATGCTAGATTTTACTAAACAACTTAAGGTTTTTAGTTCCTTGCATTTGTTTCCCATCAATAACATCACTAGTGTTCATTAGTTAATTTCCACTGTAAATTTTTTTGGGGGGGAGTAGTTTCCTGGCTGGGAATTGAATGCAGGCTGCGGCAGTGAGAGTACAAAGGGCTAGCCACTATACCACCAGGGAACCTCCCTCCATTGTAAATTTTTAATAGTTGTTGCAGTTCATGTTCATTGTACTTCTTTAAATTACATATGTCATCTAGGCCAGTGCTTTTCAGATTGAAACATGCATATGAATTGCCTGCAGGTTATATTAAAATAAAGACTTCGAATATGGTGATATGGAGCAGGGCTGAGATTCCACATTTTTAATAAGCTCTGAGGTGATGCTGATGCTGCTGGTTCGGGGACCATGTTTCGAATAGTAAGGAACTAGATTAGATTGAAAAGATCATTATTTTCTTTCAGTATTATAAACTTTAATTTAAAAAATGACATTGCGGTTTCCAATGTAGAATAGAAAAGAAATTGATTTAAAATTTAGTTTTGGAACATAGATAGGTTGTGGGATTTGCAGCTGAAATCTCCTTTTACTACTATTTTCTATGTTGAAGAAATTGAAACCTATGTCAAGAGGCTCTTCAACTTACATAATGTAATTTTATGAATTACAGTTGACATACAATATTATATTAGTTTCAGGTGTACGACATAGTTATTCAATATTTTTATTCATTACAAAATGACCACCACAATAAATCTAGTTATATCTTGTCACACACAAAGTTATTACAATATTATTGACTATATTCTCCATGCTGTACATTACATCCCATGACTTATTTATTTTATAACTGGAAGTTTGCACTTGTTAATCTACATCTATTTCCCCTGTCCCCCGACCTCTCCCCTCTCTGGCAACCATTAGTTTGTTCTCTCTATCTGTGAGTCTATTTGTATTTTGTTTGTTTGTTTGTTTGTTTTTTGTATGTGGGTAGCTCCCTGACTGGGAATCGAACCCAGGCCACAGCGCTGACAGTGCCAACGCCGAAGCCTTAAGCCACTACACCATCAGGGAACTCCTGTTTGTGTTTTGTTATGTTTGTTCATTTGCTGTTTTTTATTTTATTTATTTATTTATTTTAAAAATTTCTTTTCTTTTCTTTCTTTATTTTTTTTTATATGTGGGTAGTTCCCTGGCTGGGAATCGAACCCAGGCCCCAGCATTGACAGCGCCAAAGCCTAGCCACTGCACCACCAGGGAACTCCCCATTTGCTGTTTTTTAGATTCCACATATAAGTGAAATTAGTGAAATATTTGTCTTTCTCTGCCTGACTTTTTTCACTTAGCATAATATCCTCTAGGTTCACCTATGTTGTTGCAAATGGCAAGATTTCATTCCTTTTTATGGCTAAGTAATATTTTATTGTACACATATTCTGCAATTTATTTTAAGATCAATAATTTATATTTTATAAGCATCATCTAGTTTTACTTCAAAGAATTTCTTAATTTCATTGAGGTTTCACATTATGTACACCAAAATATTTTTTGTGTATTGAATTTTCTGTATCATTTTGCTCAAACCATTAATTTTTTTTTTTTTTTTTTATGTGGGTAGTTCCCTGGCTGGGAATCGAACCCAGGCCACAGAGTTGAGAGCGCAGAAGTCAAACCATTAATTTTATATAATGCGTCATGCCAAGTCAGTTCTAACCTAATAAATTTAGACATGGATGTGTTTGAAAGTATAACTTTGGCTGGCATTTTAGAGCCTATGGTCTTTATTAGTATCATCATAAAAGAGATCACTGCAGGGAGTTCCCTGGTGGTGTAGTGGCTTAAGGCTTCAGCACTGGCACTGTCAATGCTGCAGCCTGGGTTCGATTCCCAGCCAGGGAACTATCCACATACTACAAAAAATAAAACAAAAACAATAAAACCTTCCACACTCCCACTGAAGCCCTCAAAAACAAACAAGCCTTCCTGTTAAATTGAGAGATATAAACTTCTGGCTGTCCCAGGAGTTTTCCATTACTGGGAGCTCCCCACCCTTCCTAAGGTATAAATAAATCTTGTCTAAAAAAAAAAAAGAGAGATCATTGCATATTGTTTGTAATTTAGTTTTTATTGGCATGATAGTATCAACTCAATTTTCCCATCGCATATTTAACAGTGGTTTCAAATCTTTTTTTT
>PVJL010000597.1:0-20360 GCA_004026885.1 Lyroderma lyra | reverse complement strand
TTTAAAGAAAGCTTAAAAAAGAAATATAGAATGGTGGATAAGTTTTTTGAAAGATCTTCTATTGCAGTGTTAAATTTTCTACATGTCAAATGTCTGGCTTTTCAAATTATTTTTGTCAAGTTCAGTGTTTGTAAATATTTTATTAAAATTTTAAAATAATCTTTCTCCAGTGTGACAAAAAACGTCCCACAAAATATTCACATACAGAAGTATTTGAGTTTAGAAATCTACAAATCTAATTACAATATTATCTGTGCTATATACATACATTAGGTATTGAATCTAAAATAATGAGTAATATTTAGTACTTCTTCTTTACTCCCAAATATTTCTTTTATAGCACCTGCTAACATTTTAATAAGTGGGTTTTGTATTTATCCCCTGAGTAATGTGTACATTTTTTAGTGTTGATATTTGATTTCTGCATAAATGTTCTGCCACGATGTTACCAAATTTTGCCAAATGAATAATATTCCAATTTTAATACTCTTAAAATTAATTGGGTAAGTGTCTGAAAGCTAGATACTGCCTCACTAAGAGTAGAATAATTTATATAATGTTTTCAACAACAGCACACAAATACTGTTTCTCATTTTATATGCTCTGTTCTGTAGCACTACCTTTCATTATATCCCATGCATCTCTGACATTCTTTTCTGTATTTTTACTCCTTTTCTCTTTCTGTGCTTTAATGTGAATACTTCTGCTGTCTTTCAGAACTAATCCTCTGTTCTGCTGTTTCAAAATTACTATGAATGCCATCAAATAAATTCTTTTTTAACAACTTTACTAAGGTAGATGGTACATGGACAAAAAACTGTACCTTTTTAAATTAGTATACACTCTGATGAATTTTGACACACTCATATGTATACACCCATGAAACTACCATCATAATCAAGATTCGGATCATTCTCATCACCTTCAAAAATTTTTTCATGCCCCTTTATCTGTCATCTCTCCCTTCAAATCTGGTCCCAGGCAACCAGTGATCTGCTGTCGCTATAGTAGTTTGGATTTTCTAGAATTTTATATAAACTTATACAATATGTATCTTTTTCGTTTTCAGCTTCTGTTGCTCAGTATAATTATTTTGAGATTCATCCACAGTGTTAAGTGTATTGATACTTTGTTTTTCTTAATTGCTGAGTAGTATTCCTTCATATGGACTTAACACATTTTGCTCATCTAGTCACCTGTTGATGTGTATTTGAGTTGTTTCCAGTATTTTAATACTGTAAATAAAGCTGCTATAAATATTTTTGCAAAAGGTTTGCTGTGAATGTATGTTTTCATTTCTCTTAGGTAAACACTTGTGATAGTCTTTCTGAGGTGTCAACTTGATTAGATTATAGTAACCAGTTATTCACACTCTTCAACACTAAGTGTGGCTATGAAAGCATTTTTTTAGATATGATTAAAGTCTATAATCAGTTGATGTTAAGTTAGGGAGATTATCAAAGATAATCAGGTTGGGCATGATTTAGTCAGTGGAAAATCCTAAAAGCAGAGTTGAGATTCTGGTGAAGAAGAAATTCTGCCTTGGGACAGGATCAGCCCTTGCTTGAGAGTTCCATTTGCCCTTCCTACAGCCTGCTTTCTGGATTTCACATTTGCTTAACTAGTCCTCTTCCCCACCCACAACTATGTATATCAATTCCTTGAAATAAATCTCTTACTACATATTTCCTACTAGTTCTGCTTCTTTCTCTGTTTGAATCTCGACTAATACAAATTTTGGTACTAAAAGTGGTTCTAAAGGAACGGAATCTTAAGGATGAGTCTTCTAAATTGGTTCTCTAACCTGTTCAGATTTAAAGGCATCAATGACTCTATTTCCAGTGATAAAGAGGGCACTCGTTGTCCATGGCATCGGATACTCCTAATCAAATGCCTATAGGAAGCAAGGTCCTGAGTGACCATATGTTTGTTACCTTAGAATATTTTAGTCCAACTAAGGAATATAATGGGTTTGGTTGGTTGCTCTTAAGTGCACTAAAGAAAGTGGGGAAGGGAAAGGATGAGCTCAGGGCTTCAGATTCCCAGTTAGAGCTATGCATAGATGACCTGAAAGCTTCTATTTCTGCCTTGAAAGAAACCCATAAAGCCAGGGTTTCTGAAAACCAAACCCAGAGCCTCATTCTGCAAGTGGGTGATAGAGATTCTGTTTCAGGTCTTTGGCAGATTTTTCCAGGTGAATCACAGTGCAGACACTTAAGATTTTGGAGCACAGCCTGGCCATCCCTCTGCTGAGAACTACTGCTTTTGAGAAACAGCGTTTGGCTTGCTACTGAGCCTTTGTAGACACTGAACTCTTAATCATGGACCATCAAGTTACCATGCGACCTGAGCTACTCATCACAAACTGTGTGTTGTCTGATCCACCACCACACACAGCAGCACTCCATTATCACTGAAATGGTATGTGTAAGATTGGGCTTGAATGCGCGGGGCCCTGAAGGCATATGCCCCATGGCCCCAGCTCCTGCTACCTTATCTTATCTTTCTCAGCCCACACGTATAATCTCATGGGGTACTCCCCCTGACCAGTTGACTGGGGAAGAAAAAAATCCAGTCTTGGTTAATAGCCTGGTTTACAATGTTTCTACACGATATGTAGGCATTTGGTAGAAACGGACTATTGACAGCACTATAGCTCCCTTCTGGGATATCCTTGAAGTAAAATAGTGAAGAAAAAGTCTTCTTGTTGGCAGAACTTCAAGCAATGCACCTGTTTACTCATTTTGCCCGCAAGGAGAAATGGTCAGAAGTTCTGCTGGTTTAGAGATCTTAGTTCCAAAACGAAAAATGTTTCCACCAGGCGACACAACAATGTTTCTGTTGAACTAGAAGTTGAGACTGTCATCTGGTCACTCTGGGCATCTCATGGCAAAGAAGGGAGTTCCTGTACTGTCTGGGTTTACTGATCCTGATTACCTAGGAGGAAATTCACAGTGGGGATGTATTAATAATAGTTAACTTCCTAACACAGTATTAAGTTACAGGATGTCAAAGTGGAAAGGGAACATTACCCAAGGACTTTGCATTCTCTTCTGGGGAAAGTGTTAAGAGCTTTTGGGTGTGTGTAGGTTAGCTGTATCATGTTAGGTGAAAGTATGACTTGGTTATTGTTTTTATTTGGAGCTTAAGTATAGTTAAGGAGATGTGTAGGAATGGGATTACTGGGTCATCAGCTTTTTTAATCTTAGCTATCCTAATGTAGTGGTATATCATTGTGGTGTTCATTTGTAAATCTTTGGATGACTAAAACGTTGAGCATCTTCTTTTTTTCTGTTCATTGGCGATTTTTACATCTTTGGTGAGGCCTTTATGAAAACCTTTTGCCCATTGTTTTATTGGGTTGTTTGTTTTCTTATTATTTAGTTATAAGAATTCTTTATATATTCTGGATACAAGTTTTTTGTCAGATATATTGTATTGCAAATTCCTCCCTCCCATCTGTGCCTTGCTTTTTTATTTTCTTAATGGTGTCTTTTAAAGAACAAAAGTTTGAAACTTGTTACAACCACCTCTAAAAAAAAAAAATAAAGAAAAAAAGTTTTTAATTTTGATGAAATTAAACTTATGAATCATTTCTTTTATGGTTCATGCTTTTTGTGTCCTAAGAGATCTTTGCCAATCTCAAGGTCACAAATTTTTTCTATGTTTTCTTCTGGAAATTTACTTATAGTTTCAGCTTTTAAGTTTATTATCCATGTTTAGTTAGTTTCTTCAGGGGCCTCCTTCAGTGTTCCTGAGATCCATAACTGTAACTCTCATCAACCTCAAGTCTAATTTGCTACTTCCCTGGCCTTCACTCTTCATCCAATTGATTATCAAGTCTGGCCCATTTTACTCCCTAAAAGTGCTCTTCTCTACCACCACCACTTTACCTTGCCTTGGCTGTGAAGTCTCAAATCCTTACCTCAATTATTGCCTACCTCTCCCACTTTACTCCACGTTCAGTGATCTTCTAGCGTCCCATTCTGGCCATGTCAAGTTCTCACCCCTTGGACTTAATTAAGTCTTACAAGTCAGCCTTCACATTCCAGCCTTAAAATCCTCGACTAAATCAATCTCTGCCGTCCCACCCCTCCTCCCACATAGGTTCTCTTAGCACCTCTCAGAAGAGATTTTACTAACTGCAAATTTTAATTTTGTGTGATCCTCCATTTAATGTTTTTCTTCTCCACCAGATCTAACTTCATGAATCTAGGGACTCTGTTTTATCCCCACATTGTACTCCCAGCAACTCCAAGAGGGCCTAACACACACACATATGTGATGAACGAATGAATACATGAATTAGGAAAAAGTAATAACTAAGGGATAACCAGATGGTTGCTTGTAGTCCCTTCAGTACTGGTAATACAAGACGTGAAATAGTAACAGCCTCTGCCCTTCTTCCAGAAGCGGACGAAAACCTACTAGATCGGGGAAAGAAGGCCTTTCCATTGAAGGTAGCGAAAACAGGTGTGTGATTCCGAGCGGCAGCCAGAAATGCTCTGAAACCTGCATTACTGCAGGTTCTCGCTCCCCAGAAAGACGGGCCAGACCAAAAGGAGTTTCGTTTCGCGGGAGGAGTCCGCAAGCACCAACCCAATACCATGTGCAGCTGCTCAGCTCTGCTGCCCGGCAACCGCGTGGGTAGGCGGGAGGGCTGGGGGCGGGGCTGTGCCGATGGGGCCTGTTCCCGCCCCCTGCGGCGTGCGCGCGCCCGCCACCGCCTCGCGCGTACGTCGCCGGCTGGGGGCGGAGGTTGTGGGTGGCGGCGGCAGGCGCAAGCGCTCTCCCCTCCTCGAGCCGGTTCGCGCTCCCGCGCAGGGGCCGAGGTGTCGGTGGCGGCTGCAGCGGTGGCTGCGGCTGCTGAGGCGGCGCGGGGGCAGGGCCGGGAGGGGTGTGTGAGTGGGGGGATGGACCGGGCGTGGCGGTCGCAGCGGCAGGAGCCGGTTCCTGAGCTCGAGCGACGGCGCTGGCGAAGACGCCGGTTGCTCCTCCCCTCCCCGCCGGTGAGTGAGTGCTCCCGCCCCGGAGTGTGGTTGCGGCTGCGGCCCCTCCCGGACCCTCCGCCCCGGGTGGGGAGAGTAGTGAGGGGAGCGTGGCCTGGCGGCGCCGTAGCCGGGGGCCCGACCTCCCTCTCAGGGCCTGGCGCGGCTCGGACCCTCGGTCGCCCCCATTCGGGGCTGAAGCCCCGGGCCTAGGACTCGACGCCCAGCATCCTGCCGGGCCTTTTTCCTTCCTGGCTGGATCCGCTGTCATTTTGACCCTGGGGTTTCTCTTCCTACCCGCCTCTCCTCACCCCCTTCCCATCATCCCATATTTAGGGCCGAGGGGAAGGAGGGATGTGTGAGGAGTTTGGCCGGAGGACTGTGGGGACCTGGCTGTGGTGGGGGTCTGAGGTGCTATGATCCCTTGCTCGCCCTGTCCTTAGAAGTTGGCCACTAGGGCTCAGCCATTGCCACCTGAAACCTGTTTTGCACCTTTTGTTTTGATTTTGAACTTGTCGTTTAAGGGAGGAGGGAATAGGCTGTGCTGGGATCGGGGAGCATAGGTGTAAGGTGAGAGTCCAGGCTGGCTGGGTTCGGTCTCAGAGGCCCTTTTATTAGCCCTTCTAGGAGCAAGGGCGCACTTTCCCTAAAGGGCCAGAGATCCGTTTGCAAATCTGCCTTTTTTTAGCCTAAGCAAAGGTGTGTGTAGTTTTGGTCCAGCAGGTTCGGTTCGTTTTCTCAACAACATTGGTGGTGAGGATCCCCCAGGTGACTCTGCAGCAGTTTCTTGAAGCAGCCCACTTTAGCTGTTGTCTAATTTTCCCCCTTTGCTTTGGTGTGACACCTTATACATTAGTCTTGGTAGATCCTAGTCCACTGTTTTTGCAGGCTACCTTTTCAATCTTACTTGTCATAGAGGAAAGAAAGATGAATATGTACACACTAATCCAAAATGGATGTTTTAAGGCTGACATACTCATCAGAGCTACCTGTACATAAGACATATAAGCTCTCTGAAAGGTCGGAATTCCTAAATTAGCTAATTCTTAAAAAAAAAAAAAAAAAAAAAAGAACACCAAAACAAGAAAAATATCTAGGGCTTAAAAAGCAGGTAGCTGCTTTAAACATAAAACTCTAATTTGTTTATGCCTTCTGACCAGTAGCTTAACTTTTGGAAGTGATTGGTTAACTTAAACCCTTGTCCTTGAAGTACATGTATGTAGAAATTGTTGCAAAGCCTAGAGGAAAGAACCTTAGGGAAATGTTAAAGTGTTAAGGACAAGATTCCTCCAGGAGGTAGATAGGTTTTTTTTCTCTATTTATATATGAGAAGAGAGAGACTCCAGTTGTGAGTAGGTAGAGGTTTTACTAGTGTCATGTAACAAAAGTTGCTTATAGATGAGATTTTAACTCAACAATATCTTGTTTTTTACCAACAGAGTTGGCTTGTATTTCTTTTGAAATCATACACCCACTCTCTGGCTACTATAGAAAGATTAAAAAGCTGTTTCTGGTCTGTGGGTGGTAACCTTTTAATGTCTAAAGAGTTTTCAGCTGCTTACAGAATAGATTGCTGATCAGCAAAGGAAAATTTTAGGTATTAGCACGTGATCTAGATCTGTTTTGAGTATATATTAAGATGTGGCATGGTGTGTGTGCTGTGTACTGTGTATAGGAAATGAAATTTCTGGAGTGTTTGCATTTTAACATAGAAGCACAGTCAGCAGACAGTCTTTTATGACACAGAAAACCTGTACAATTTGATGAAGAAACCCAGTGATCAGGACTAGTTTGGTGACCATCATTACTTTAAGCTGTTCCTTTTCTCTACTGGAATATTTCCCCTTTTCTGCAAGAGTTTTTATGCCTGTCTTATATGTACAAAACCTGTCATGATGAGGACTTAAGTTTAAACTCCTCAGTATGGCATTTATGGATAGCTCAATTATTCATCAAATATTTATTGAGCCCTTATTTTGTTTCAGAATTTTTTCTAATTACTGGGCTACATAAAGTAGGGGAACAAAACAGAAGGTCCCTGCCCTCATTTAACTTTATTTTGTGTGTGTGTGAGAATGAGGATAACAAACAAGCAAATAGACAAGATTATCTCAAGTAATGCTGAAAATGACACTTCGCAAACATTTTCTGAAAATGACCAGAAAGTAAATATTTATGGGCCATACATAGTTTCTGTTGCAGTTATTCAACTGTGTTTTATGCAGAAGCGGCCACAGGCAGTACATAAACAAGTGTGTCTATTCTAATTAAACTTTGGACACTGAAATTTGAATTTCATATAATTTTCACACGTCACAAAATAGTCTTTTTTATTTTTTTTTTTCAACCATTTAGAAGTGTAAAAACCATTCTTAATTCATAGGCCATAAAAAAACATGGGGCAAGCTAGATTTGGGCTACAGGCTGTAGTCTAACCCTTTGTTTGCTGACTCCTGATAGGAATTATGAAGAAAATAAAACAAGCTGATGTGACAAGTGAGTGACTGGTGGGGTGGGGTGTGGAGGCCTCACTAAGAAGATATTTGAATTGTGGCTAAAAGATGCAAGAACTTTCCTGGGAGATGAAATAGCAAGTGGGAGGAAACACAGGTGGAATGGAGTTGCTTTTATGTTCCCCAGTATTGAACTTCTCCACATATCACATTGTTCTGGCCTTCATGTCGTTTTTTATTGTGGTGTTCTTAACTAGGTGGTTGTTCTCCTGTTGGGTTTTAAAAGTCTACCTATTATAGAATCTAAGACTTGGAAGAGATCTTAACTTCTTACCTAGTTGCTTTCCTAAAATGTTCTGAGAGATTTTTTCATCCTCTGAACACCTTTGATGACAGAAAATGAATTACTTTGAGGGACCTATACCATTTTTAGATAGGTCTAATTCTTAGAATGTTCTTCATGTTGTAATAGGATTCACCCTCTCCACCTCCTTTCCCTGATGCTGCCTTACAGTGTCCATAGTGTAAGCCTGCAGTGGGATTGCACCTCATGCCCAGGATTCAGTTCTGGAGTTGGTATATGAGACAAAAATCACATAAGATGAAAACTATACTTGAAAATCCCTTGAATTGCTTAAAAAGGATAGTGTGCATGTTTTTGTATATATGTGTATAATCGTATATGATTCTTATGCACTTTATAGACGGAGAGCCTCTGAGCTTGACTGAAGGAACAAGAGGAAATAATTTATTACGTAGATATGTAGGCCTTCCAGCAATTTTGCTTTTTAAAACAGCTGTCAAATCCCTGTCAGTGGGGGATGGTAGAGAATGTTAATGTGTTCCTTCTCCTTGGCATGGTTTATTTTATTGTATTTTTACATTAAGCCTCTATTGTATTAATAAATATTTATAGATATGTCGTGCATATTAAATGAGATATATGGAAGCACATGGTAAATGGTCAGTCATTGCAGGATTCAAATTAAATTTTTACTTCATTGGGCTCACATGCACACTGTCCTTTGAAAAGTTGTAGAGAAGAACTAGGCCACCTGTTTCCTGTCTTTCCAAATTGCCATTTCCTGTTGTGGCTCTACTGAACAGCTGTCACTCTCTATGTCCTTGAGTGTTGGTCACATTTTACCAGAGGTCAGCTAGTAAGTTAAATGGGTATATGATGTAACTCTTGTAGTTCTGCCACATAACCCCTGAAGTATTTGAACACTGCCGTTATGGCTCCCATTTATGTCTTCACTTTTCAGGGCTAAATATTTTCATTTCTTTTAGTATTTTCTTATTTCTTTCCCTTTCTGGCTGTTCTTGTACATGTACCAGTTTATCACTGAATTTTTTCCTTTGGTGCTCTGAAGTACATTTACGTTTACACTGAAGTTCTATCTCCTTGCTGAAGTTGTCCCTCATTATTCTAGCCCTTCTCTATATTTCTAATATACTTTTATCTGTACTTCTCAGTTTAATATTATTTTTGTATTTTATATTTGTTTCACGAGCATTTGCCTTACCTCACGAGACAACAAATTTCTTGAGGACCAAGACCATGTTTTAGGCATCTTTTGTGTTCCAGATGCACTGAGTAAAATTTCAGGCATGCACTTCAGGGATGTCCAACCTTCTGGCTTCCCTGGGCCACATTGGAAGAAGAATTGTCTTGGGCCACACATAAAATACAATAACACTAATGATAGCTGATGAGCTAAAAAAAAGTCTGTGCATAATTTTCATAATGTTTTAAGAAAATTTACGATTTGTGTTGGGCCGCATTTAGAGCTGTCCTGGGCTACATGCAGCCCGTGGGCTGCAGGTTGGACAAGCTTGCACTAGATCCTAAATATTTTATAATTAAAAAAACACAACTTTTTATTTGAGGACAGTGTTAGATTTACTGAATTATTGTGATGATAGTACAGAGAGTTCCTGTCTGTCTCACACTCAGTTGCCTTTAGTGTTAACATCTTCCATTAGTGTGGTACATTTGTCATAATTAGTGTACCAATATTGATATATTGTTACTAACTATTCTTGATTTAGAGTTAGGCAGACCAGATGTACCATATTAAATGAGACAGAAAACAATAGTACTGTCCTGTTTCAACTGGTACGTCTGGTCAGCCTACTGATAACTTGAATTTAGTCCAGTGAGATGAGGCTGACCATATGTACTGTTTAAAATAGGACAGTACCATTGTTTTCTGTCCTGTTTAAAATAGTATATCTGGTCAGCCTATTTAGAGTTTCACAGTTTTTTCCTTAATGCCCTTTTTTTTGGTGTTCTAGGATCTCTCAGGATGCCACATTGCATTTAATAGTCATGTCTCCTTTGTTTCTTTTGTTTGTGACAATTTCTCAGACTTCTTGTTTTTAAAGATGATAGTTTTGAAAATAAATGATGGATTTTTAAAAAAAATTTTTTTTTGGGGGGGTGGGAGAGGAGGGGGGGAAGCTAAATATAAGGTGATGGAAAGAGAAGTCACATTAGGTGGTGAACTTATTATACATCAAGTTGACAATGCACAGTAGAATTGTATGCCTGAAACCTATGTAATCCTTGCTAACAGATGTCACCCCAATAAGTCTAACAATAAAAATGAATTAAAAAAAAATTTTTTTTTTGGGGGGGGGGTGGTTCCCTGGCTGGGAATCGAACCCAGGCCACAGCGTTGAGAGCACTGAAGCCTAGCCACTACACCACCAGGGAACCCCTTTAATTTTTTTAAATGACTGTCCCTCCCCCTTGATGGATTTTTTTTTGTTGTTGTTGTTGTTTTTTTTTTTGTAGAATGTCCTTCAATTGGGATTTGTCTGATGTTTTTCTAAGGGGTTAGACTGATGTAATGTGAGTTTGGAAGGAAGGCCACAGAGGTAAAGGGTCATTCTCATTACATATCAAGAGTACATGCATATAAAACTGAAAGCAAAGAAAAAAGAAATGAACAAACAAATAATCCATGGACACAATCAATAGTTTATTTGGGGACAAGTGGGTCAAGGAGGGGAGAAAGGGGAGGGGGTGGGAGAGGGGTAGGGAAGCTAAATATAAAGTGATGGAAAGAGAAGTCACATTAGGTGGTGAACTTATTATACATCAAGTTGACAATGCACTGTAGAATTGTATGCCTGAAACCTATGTAATCCTTGCTAACAGATGTCACCCCAATAAGTCTAACAATAAAAATGAATTTTAAAAAAAAGTACATGCTATTGATAGGACTTATCAGTGTTAATATTAACCTTGTTCACCTAGCTTGAGGTACTGTTTGTTTTCTTCACTGTAAAGTTACCCTTTTGTTCTTCCTTTTCTGTACTCTGGAAGAAAGTCGCTATGTGTAGCCCACATTTAACACGTTATGAGTTATGCTCCACTTCCTTAAGGGTGGAGTGTCTCATAAATTTCTTTGTTCAGATTGTTCCAGCTTTGGTCATTGGGAGATCCTTTAGTTGGCTCCTTTATCCCTTTTCCCTTTGATATACTTCCATGATTATGTGTGTGAGCACTTTTCTTTTTGACAACATAAGATACTTCAGGTTCATCTTTTATGTATCATGTTCCAGTCCTATAACTGGTTATTTTTCCAAGGAGCCCTAGTTCCTTTGGAAAATGGTATTAGAAACCAGGATCTGAATGCTGAATGTGCTAGTTGCTTCTAAAGTATTGTTGCTTCTAGGCCCTCTGACTGATAGAGCAAGGAGATATATGTGTATATATTGAGCTGCGTGTATATGTATATATATTGGTAAATATTTCTGATGTAACCATTTGTCTCTATATTCCTTAACACATTGTTCATTCAAACCTCTACCAATGAGAAATCTGACTTCTATCCTCTGCCATCCATTTACTTAATTCTTCAATTCAAGAATACTTGTGCAGGGGTTTCCTGGTGGTGTAGTGGCTAGGCTTTGGTGCGCTCAACGCCATGGCCTGGGTTCGATTCCCAGCCAGGGAACTACCCTGCCTTCCCCCCCCCCCCCCCCAAAAAAAAAAGAATACTTGTGCAGTGGTTTTTGAATGGTTAGTCTGTGCCTGTGGGGGAACAACTGTATCAACTACAGCACAATGCTTATGCATAATTCCTTTGTCTTCAGTCTTACAGACTCTTCATTTTCAGCATTACTTAGGTTAGCATCTTATTTCATATCCTTTGTGAGGTTGTTTCATATTTGTAATAGATTTAAATTGTTTTGTCACATTCTTCATTCCATGCTGAGATCCCTTTATCTCTCAAATCAAGCTTGTTTAACCTGCAGCCCAGGACAGCTTTGAATGCAGCCCAACACAAATTTGTAAACTTTCTTAAAACATGAATATTATGCATGGACCTTTTTTTTTTTTAAGCTCATCAGCTGTCATTAGTGTTAGTGTATTTTATATGTGGTCCAAGACAATTCTTCCAGTGTGGCCCAGGGAAGCCAAAAGGTTGGACACCTTTGTCTTAAAAGATTATTTTATTTTTTAAATTTATTTATTAGTTTCATATGTGTAAGAGAACATAATGCTTAGACATTTACAATCTGTATATAGTGATAACCCCAATAGGCCTATATCCCATTTGATGCCTTAAAGAGCTAATATTAAATTATTATTTTAAAATTTGCATATATTATTCTTTGTGGTTTAAAGTTCTGTGGGTTTTGATAAACTTTAATCTTGTGTTCACCATTGCAGTATCATATAGAATAGTTTCACTGCTCTAAAGAATTTGTATTAATACCTCACCTATTTAACTCTCCCCTTACCAGCCCCTTATAACCACTGATCTATTTACTGTCTCTACAGTTTTACTTTTTCCAGAATATTAAATTTTAAAAAGTATGTTAGAATGAATTTTATGAACAAAGTATTTTATTAAGTAGTGAGAGATAATACTTTATAACTAACACTTGGAAACATTTCTTTTTTTCTGTTAGGTAAAATTCATATAACAAAACTCATCATTTTAACCATTTAAATTGTACAGTTCAGAAGCTTTTAGTATATTCACAATATTGTGCAACCATCACCATTAGCTAATTCCAGAATGTTTTTGTCATTCTAAAAAGAAGCCCTGTATCCATGAAGCAGTGCTCCTCATGGCAATCAATAGTCTGAGTAGCCTGGCAGTTAGTAGCCTGATTTTTGTCTGTATGGATTTGACTATTCTGGACATTTCATTTAAATGGAGTTATATAATACATGGTCTTTTATTTCTGGCTTCTTTTACTTAATCTTTTTAAGGATCATCCATGTTGTAGCTGTTAGAATACTTAATGACTTTCTTGTGACTGAATAATAATCCACTGTATGGCTATACCACATTTTGTTTATCCATTCATCAGTTGTTGGACATTTGAGTTGTTTTTGCTTTTTAGCTATCATAAATAATGCTGCTATGACTATTCATGTATTGGTTTTTGTTGAACATGTTTCAGATTTTTTGGGGGTTTGTAACTAATATATTTCTTTCAATAAATTTTATTTTCATGTTAAAAGGAGAGTCACCCAATGACTGACTTGGAGTAAAGGGCTGAAAGAAATGCTACTTTCTCCTGATATGGTATTCATCAGTGAATACTAAAATCACATACTTTTCATGTTGTTATAGAGTAAAGAATTTTGGTGCAAATGGAGTAACAGTAGGTAACCTTCCCCTAGAATCCTTTTAGAGAAAAATCCTAAATTATGTGTGTACCATTTAGTTACCTTTCTGAGAGTAGCAAGTAGTCTCACCGTGAGGTTGGAATATTAAGAGCTGATTGTGGTCTTAAGGAATCTCTGAGGTATGAATTGTGTTTAGCATTATGTATTCAGAGGGATAGTAGGCAGGATTCCCATTCCGTAATCTATCAGGCATCAATGACATTACGAGGTTTTATTTTTACTAACCACATTCCCTCTGAGGTTTGGACTATAATAGAGTGGCATTAAGTATTAGTGTTTTCTTTTTCCTGGTTTGGCATCTAACCCTGAAGCTTTGTTTTGCAGTTACTGCTTTGACACCTTTGCTTTGATAAATTCACTTTCCTTAGGAATCCTTGGTTTTTGTCTTTTGCCGATTTTGGGTAAATGACCCAATTTGTTGAAATCAGATGTTGTTTTTCAGACGTTTTGAAAGCAAGGAACATTCTTTGCTGTCTTTGTAGCTTAACTTCTAAGTGACTTTGGGATTCCCTGGAGGCATTGGAAAATAAATTATGTATTAACCACCATCATACTTTATCCCAAGGAACTTCACTTTAGGCAAGCCCTTTAAAAGGGTTTGTGTAATAGAACACTGGTCTAGAACCAAGAAGATTTTAATTTTAGTATATTTCTTTAAAAGACTTACTCTCTATTATTGGACAAATATCTTGTGCCTTGGGACTTGTTTTTGTAAAAAGATAACATTCACTCTAATTTATAGGAATGTTGTGATAGGAAATGAGTTCTAATTTTTTTTGGAATATAGGCATTTGGAGAAGATACATGTATTATGAAAATTCTTGTTGGTGCCTTTTTCCCCTTTACTTTAATAATGTAATGACTCTGCTATAATTATAATAAAAAACCTTTGTCAAGTACCCTATGTGTATTTTATTTACCATTTTTAGTGCTCTTCATTTTTCTTTGTAGTTCCAGAATTCTACCTGGTACATTTTCCTTCTGACTGAAGGACTTCTTTTAACATTTCTTATGGTACAGGTTTACTGGTGATGAATCCTTTCAGCTTTTGTATGTCTGAAGAACTCTTTAATTTGCCTTGATTTATAGATCCTGTTTTCACTGGTTATAGAATTCAAGGTGACAGTCTTTTTCTTTTAGTACTTTAAAGATGTTGCTTTGTTGTCACCTGGCATGCATTGTTTTCTATGAGAAGTTGGCCGTCAACCTTATCTTTATCCCTCTGTACATAATGTGTGATTATTTTCTTTTGATTGCCTTTTATTTTTTAAAATTCTGGTATACATACAGCATAAAATTTACTGTCTTAACCATTTTTAAGTGTACTGTTCAGTGGTATTAAGTACATTCATATACTTAGAACTCTTCATGTTCACAGAACTCATTTCATCTTGCAGAATTGAAACTCTGTACCTATTAAACACAAACTCTGCATACCCGCTCCCACCAGCCCCTGGCAACCACCATTCTACTTTCTGAATTTGACTATTCTAGGTACCTCATATAATTGGAATTACAATTTTTGACTTTCAGTGACTGGCTTATTTCACTTAGCATGATGTTGTCAAGGTTCATCCATGTTTTAGCATATGTCAGAATTTTTTCCTTTTTAAGGCTGAATAATATTCCATTGTATATATATACACCACATTTTGCTTATCCATTCATCTGTTGATGGACACTTGGATGTTGTCACATTTTAGCTGTTGTGAATATTGCTGCTGTTAACATAGGTGTACAAATATCTTTTCAAGTTCCTGCTTTCACTTCTTTTGGCTATATACCCAGAAGTGGAATTGCTGGATCGTATGGTAATTTTGTGTTTAAATTTTGAGGAACCACCATTCTGTTCTCTGCAGCAGCTGTACCATTTTACATCCCACTAACAGTGCAAAAGGGTCCCAGTTTCTGTACATCCTACATTGTTATTTTCTATTTCCTTTTTAAATTTATTTTTTATATTTTAGTAGCCATCTTAATGGAGTATGAGGTTGGTATCTTGTTGGTTTTGATTTGCATTTTCTTAATCGTTATGTTGACCGTATTTTATATGCTTATTGGCCTTTCATTTATCTTCTTTGGCGAACTGTCTTTTTAAGTCCTTTGCCCATTTTTCAATTGGGTTGTTTGTTTTTTGTGGTTGAATTAGGTACTCTTTCTGTATTCTGGATATTAATTACTTATTAACTATATGATTTGCAGATATTCTTTTATTCTGTATTCCTCTGGCTGCTTTCAAGAATTTTTTTCTTATCTCTGATTTTAAGCAATTTGATTTTGATTATTCCTTGGTGGAGATTTAATTTTCTTCATGTTTCTTGTGCTTGGTGCTTGTTGAGCTTCTTGGATCTGTGTGTAGTTGCCATCAAATTTGGAAAAAGTTTGGATATTATTTCTTCAAATCCTGCCCTCCCTCCCAAGATTCCAATTACACATATATTAATAGGCTCTGAGTTTGTCCCATAGCTCACTGATGCTCTGCTCTTTTTTTCCTCAGTCTTCTTATATTCTAGGTTTCATTTAGTATAGTGTCTATTGTTACGTCTTTACATTCACTATTTTTTTCTTTCTTCAGCATTATCTTATCTGTTGTTATCCCATTCATTGTATTTTATTTCAGCCTACTGTATGTCTAAAATTTTTAATTTGACAGAAATGCAGTAATGTGGTAGCTATTAAGAAATACTGCCTTAATTTGCTGCCAAAAGAAGCAGATTCCTAATTCTGTAATATATCTTAACAAGAGTACACAAAACCACTCTGTGTCAAATTAACTTTGATGTCCCTCAGTTTCCACATTAACTGTGTTTTTCTGCCATACCTGCATGTATGTTTTTGCATGATTATTCTATATTTTCTGCTGATAGAGACATCTTCATTAGTTGTACAATATTTGTTTTACAAGGCACCAGAGTACTTGGCCTGTTTGCCAGACTATGTAATATTTTTTTTTTTTTTTTTTTTTTTTTTTGCTTTTTGGTATGTGGGTAGCTCCCTGGCTGGGAATCGAACCCAGGCCGCAGCACTGACAGCGCCAGCGCTGAAGCCTTAAGCCACTACACCATCAGGGAACTCCTATGTAATATTTTTTTGTGTTTGGTTGTATGATATGACCATCATCTTGCTATAGAAAACATGCAACAAGTTTTTATATTATACTGCTTATTAATTATTTATTATTAATCAGAGAACTGGATCAGCTGCTCAGGTGTACCTTTGATTGCTACTATCATTGGTAACCCCAGTATCAGTTGGGCTTACCCACTTGTAATACCTCCACGTGATCTTTTAATGTTCACTAATATCAACTTGAAAAATTTTGCAGATTGAGGACTGGTAATTGTTTGCCAGCCAGTCATTTGCATTCAGTAGTATTTCTTCTCTTACTCCTCTTTCCCAGCAGGTATTACTCTCTCAAGAAGACACACCCACAGTTAGTACTTTCTTCAGATGCTGACAGTTGGTAAACAGCTGCTCTTGATCACAAGATTTAGAAGACAAGGAGGCGGGGGTTCCCTGGTGGTGTAGTGGCTAGGCTTTAGTGCTCTCAGTGCCACAGCCTGGGTTCGACTTCCAGCCAGGGAACTACCCTGCCCCCTGCCACCACCACCCCCCCCAAAAAAAAAAAAAAAAAAAGATTGAGAAGACAGTCTCCATCCTCACAAACTGGATTTCTTTTCATCTGGATCTTCTATTTCTTTGCCTTTTTAAAATATTTTTGGGAAACTTTTCAGATTAAAACTGTTCATCCTCATCTGTGCAAAGAAAGGAAAGCTGTTGTGCTGGGATTTTGAGGAGGTATGTCTTTTTTCTTCTAGTGCAAAATGGCATCTGTTAGGCACTCGGAGCAGTATGAAATAATGATAAAACCTTGATTCTTTTTTCAGTAGAACTCAGTTCTCATTAATTCACTTATTCCATCTTCCTTTATCCTGTTCTTTTTTTTTCCCTAGCAGTTGTCATAACTCAAGAAGAACTTTCTTGATGTGCACTGTAACAGCTAATTTCTTACATTCTTCCTAAATGTCACTGGACTCTGGGTTAGGTTTATAAGTAACAAGAAGCAGTTTGAATTCTTATTTCTTAAATTGAAATTGTAACTTTGTTGAACTGAGTTTGTTCCCATTCTGCAAGAAGAGGTTTGTATTCTAGAATTTTGAACTCAAAATCAAGAGACTTCAGTCCCAATTTTGACATTACTATTGCTGTACTTTGAGAGTTAACGTATGTTTATTTTCTCATCTCTTAAAATGGGCTTATTGTTATTTGCTTTACACAAACCTCATGGGATTGTTGAGGATCAGATGAGAAAAGTTATATGAAAGACTATTTTGTTGATAAAGGATTATTATTGCATTGTAGAGGACTATAAGCATATTTCTTTTTTTCACTCAAAGATGCAGTTTTTATTTCTGCAAACTTTCTGATGATACAGTCTCATCATGAATTGGATTTTTAAATCTCTATGCTTAATTATGGGTGAACAGTAGTGTTTACAGTGCCTAATTACATTGTAGGGGCTCAGTATATTTTAAAAAGTAGATTTTTTGAATGTGATGCTGAGGAAACGTCAGTTTGTGTGGTAAGGAATCATTTTACGTGATCTCTTGGATAGTGCTTTGAAGAGAAGCCTTGTTTGTATAATGTTTTATACATTTAAAAATATCTATTGAGTGCTTACTGTTTTCTGGGGAAAAATAACTGACAAAAATCTCTGCCTTCTTAGAGCTTATTTTATACATTATATATAATAATAGAATAAACAAGATAAATAAGTAAAAATGCAGCTTTTAAACTATGATGACAAGTTCTAATAAGAAAAATAAAAGTGGGAAAGAGAAATAGAGCATATTGAGAAGGATTGAGTGTTCTCAGACAGCCTCACAGTAGTGACCTTTGAGTAAAGGCTTGAAAGAGGTGAGAGAATATAAGAGAACATTCCAGGCATAGCTAATGGCAAATGCAAAGATCCTGAGACAGAAGCTTGTGTGAGGAATGGCAAGGGTTGGGGAGAGTGGGTGCTTATATTATTGTGCCTTCCACAAATACTTTTCAAACTTTCATGTGCACATGAATTGTTAAAATTCAGATTCTAATTTTGTAGGTCTGAGGTGAGGCCCATTTCTAAAGAGCTCCCAGTTGCTTCTGGTCCTTTTAGGACTTTAGCTTTTATGCTGAGTGAAATGAGAAGTCTTTGGAGGGTTTTGGACAGTGGGGTGACATGATCTGATTTCCATTTTGACATTATCATTCCTCTGGCTGCTGGAATACCAGTTAAGAGGCTATTGCTATGATCCAAGTGAGAGAAGATGACAATTTGCACTGTAGGTAGCAGTGAATATGGTGACACATAGTCTGATTTTGGATATACCACGGTGTCCTGAAAAAAAAAAAATCCAGCCATAAATGCCTTTTCATATTATAACACATGGCTGGATACTTTCCGGACAGCCCTTGTACTTTTCAAGTTAAGTCAGCTTGTTTTGCTGGTAGATTGGATGTGTCCTGAGAAAGAAGGGAAAGAGTTAAGGCTAACTCCAGGGTTTTTGCTCCGAGTTCTTGGAAGGAGGACATTGCCATTTATTGAGATGAGGAAATCTGAAAGAGGAGCAAGTTTGTAAGAGAAGAATAGGAACTCAGTTTTGGACATACTATACTGTAGATGCTTATTTGACTTAATAGAGATGCCGAATAGCTAGTTGGGTTTATGAATCTGAAATTCAGGAGAGAGGATTTGCTGGAGTTGTGTACCTCTGCGTGTTGTTGACAATAGATTTTATTTAAAGTCAGGAACCTGTAGGAAATCACCAAGGGTGTGAGTAGCAATAGAAGGAAAAAAAGGTTGAAGAATTTAGTTAACAGTGGAGTAAAACAGAGTTTAGGGATCTTGGAGGAGGTGAGGAAAAGCAACCAAAGGAGGTAGGAAGAAAATCATGTGAGAAGGTGTCCTGAAGCCAAATGAGGAAAATCCTTTAAGAAGTAGGGAGTGATCAACTCTGTCAAATCCTGCAGTTAAGTTGAGGGCTGAGAACCAATTAATTTAGCAATATGGAAGTTATTGGTAACCTTGATAAGAACAGTTGCAGTGGAGGCAAAAATCTGTTTGGAGATGTTGCCTATGTCCAATAGCAAAACATTTCCTAAATCCTGATGAGATTTGATATTTAGGTAACCATCTAGGTAAATGTCCATGATAGGAGAAGATTTAAGATGTTTAGTA
Source organism: Lyroderma lyra (assembly GCA_004026885.1). Lineage (NCBI taxonomy): Eukaryota > Metazoa > Chordata > Mammalia > Chiroptera > Megadermatidae > Lyroderma > Lyroderma lyra. The sequence goes on along the minus strand of PVJL010000597.1, from coordinate 1,040 downwards.
TTATTAGCAACTGGCTTGATTAATTGTTCATTTAAAATAATATTGGAAAATGTACTTTGAGATCTTTAAGGTATTCTAAACCATTGATTCTTTTTTTTTTTTTTTTTTTTTTTTTTTTGGTATGTGGGTAGCTCCCTGACTGGGAATTGAACCCAGGCCACAGCGCTGACAGTGCCAACGCCGAAGCCTTAAGCCACTACACCATCAGGGAACTCCAAACCATTGATTCTTAGTTCCCAAATTTTTGTTTAATGCCTTCAGAGTTTTAAAATCATCTTAGGAGTTCCCTGGTGGTGTACTGGCTTAAGGCTTCGGCGCTGGCTCTGTCAACACTGTGGCCTGGGTTCGATTCCCAGCCAGGGAACCACACACACACACACACACACACACACACACACACACACACACACAAAATCATCTTTAGTAGTTAATGAAAAAGAAGAAATATGGGGATTGTCTCGGAACCAACTAGCTGTCTGCTAGTCTTCTTTCCTAGGTTACAGAACTGTTAAGACACTTTGAATATTAATATTTGGGCTGTCAAAGGGGCTTGTGAGAACCTTCTCACACTCCTTTCTCTTCTTTAGTAGAAGTATCCAGTCTGTGAAGCATCTTTAACAAGATGAGCTGTATAGATAACCAAAATAGATAGGTTATGGTTAGATGTAACTTAGTCTTGACATTTATGGAAGACTTCTTTTTCTTCATTTGTTTATTTATTTATTTATTTATTTATTTAATTCATTTTTATTGTTAGACTTATTGGGGTGACATCTGTTAGCAAGGATTACATAGGTTTCAGGCATACAATTCTACAGTGCATTGTCAATTTGATGTATATTAAGTTCACCACCTAATGTGACTTCTCTTTCCATCACCTTATATTTAGCTTCCCCCCCTCCTCTCCCACCCCCTCCCCTTTCTCCCCTCCCTAACCCACTCATCCCCAAATAAACATTAAACTATTGATTGTGTCCATGGGTTATTTGTTTGTTCATTTCTTTTTTTCTTTGCTTTCAGTTTTATATTCCGCATATGAG